>JAPEVF010000685.1:0-24197 GCA_029747585.1 Pleurotus djamor
GACCCCGGCTTGGGAGATGGGATCGAGTACTTTGTCCCTCGAACTCTGTATTGAAAATTCGACTTAAGATGTACTTGCATCACTGGGCGTTTGAATCTGCGTTCGGAGCGGATACAGTGACTGACGCTCGCAGAAGCGACNGGTTCCCGCAGGAGGGACAAAATTGCTTCGATGGATCTTTGCATAGCCTATGCGAGATTGTTAGTATGTCGTGAGCGTCAGATAACTACGAAGAACACACTTATAACACGCATGACATCTCAGCACCCAATTTTTGACCTTTTGTATTCGCTTTCCCTCGACGCTGACCAGACTAAGCCCCATTTGCAGGATCACGTTTTGCATGGCGAAATCGGCGGTCATACACCCGACAGATACCACTTCGTCGTCCTGCTTGCCACCTTTCTTTGATTTCTTTTGATCGTCGGGCAACAAGTTGAGCGCTCGAGATTTATGAAGTGCGACGTTGGTAGGGGTTATCCATTCACCCTCACCATCATCCGAGTCGGATGGATCTTCAAACAAAGGTCCATCGTCGGCGTCGTTGTGGGATGGGATAGATGCTGGTTCGGAGGGTGTGGATCCATCTACGATTGGATGCAGTTCAACGTCCAATGGTTCAAGGGCTTCTTCCTCCAAGGCAGGTTGCTCCAAGTCCTCGCTTTCCTCTACGGTGACGTTGCCTAGCTTTTCAGAAAGAATGTCCGCGGTGTCATTGTCCTTTGGGTTCGGTTGATCTTTGCTTGTTGGGACGCCGTTTGCGGTACCCTAGAATGCAATCAGCGCTCACCCCATAGATAACGAAGATAATTCTTACCTCCGCTCCGGTTTCCACAGCCTGGGCAATGACTTTTGCCTTTTGGGTTAGATAGTGAGTCAACGCGACCACACATAGATCAGTATGGGACAAGACAGCGTAGTCGCCAGTCTTCTTCGCCCACTGGATCACTATGCTTTCCAATCGTCATCGCAACCGATATAGCGTATATAGTAAGCATACCTTGAGATAGACTGGCTGCATCGGGTTCGCGAACTTCAATCTTCACTCCTGCGTTCAATCCAAGCCGTTCGAAATGCTCTCGAGCACGATTATCTTTCAATTCAGCGAGAACTTGAGGCGTCGTGTAATAGGTCTCCGCAAGCCCTCTGAGAGGCGATAGAGAGAGCAAAGGACCAGCATCCAGAACCAGACTCTTACAGCGAGGTATCGAGTTCGTAGACATTGATTTGGGTGCTGAAAAGATGATGATTGCTCAGGACAAGCGCCCAGTTGGGAAATTTTAGGGAGTAATGATCGATCGAAAGTGATCGAGGAATGTCGGCCGAACTTCCGAACGTTCCCTCGAGTATAAGTACTTCACTGACTCGGAAGTACTCCGTGAGTCCACAAGCTTTATCGCACCAAAATGGCCCCGAAATCGTGCGTATTCCTCCTGGATCGACGTTGCACTCCTCTGATTTGCTGGTTTCAGGTTCCGTATCGTTGTCTTGCATGGAGACGGAATAGGTGCTTTCTAACACTGTCACAACTCAGTCAGCGGCTTACCACACTGATCGCAGGCCCCGAAGTTGTTGACCAGGCAGTCAAAGTCTTACAAACTATATCTGCGAGCTCAGAGGAGTTTGATCTCAAATTAGAGAACCACCTCTTTGGCGGCTGCGCGATTGATGAGACGGGCGAAGCTCTGCCCGCCTCTACTCTGACCGCTTGCAAGGAAGCCGATGCCATTCTCATGGGTGCGTGCACTTCTTATTTCTTTCATATCTGCACGATATTCATTTCATTCAGGATCGATTGGCGGCCCAAAGTGGGGAGTTGACGCGAAAGTCAGACCAGAATCAGGTCTACTTCAACTTCGCAAAGAACTTGGTGTATACGCCAATATCCGTCCAGCCAACTTCGCTTCAGACTCACTGCTCGTCAACACGCCTCTGAAGCCTCATATTGCAAAGGGTGTTAACATCATCGTGATACGAGAGCTAATTGGTGGGATCTACTTTGGCATGCGCAAGGAACAAGGTGTTGCGCCGAATGAAGATGTTGCGTGGGACACGATGCCATACAGTGTCCATGAAGTTCAGCGTATCACCAGGGTAGCTGCGCAAATTGCATTGGTCGCCAATCCCCCTCTGGAAATACATTCCATCGACAAAGCCAACGTCTTGGCGAGTTCGCGACTTTGGCGAAGAGTCGTTACAGAAACGATACAAAAAGAGTTCCCTCAGCTCAAGTTAGACCACCATCTTGTCGACTCAGCAGCTATGGTCATGGTCGCCAACCCGAAGAAGTTGAACGGCGTTGTTCTTACTGAGAACCTGTTTGGTGACATGTAAGTATTTACGCTCGTTCGCCTCTTCGCGATACTCAGAGAACGCGCTTAGACTATCGGACCAATCAAGTATCATCCCAGGTTCCCTCGGTCTCCTTCCCTCCGCATCCCTGGCAAATGCGCCCGCCCTCCCTTCCTCTCCTAATTTCAAGCCAGTATCCGGTCTCTACGAGCCCATCCACGGTTCAGCCCCCGATATCGCCGGGCAGGGAATCGCCAATCCCGTTGGGACGATCCTAAGTGCCGCCATGCTCCTTCGATACTCACTTGGCCTCGATAAGCAAGCTAAGGCGGTTGAGGACGCTGTCCGAAAAGTCCTTGACGATACGAACATTGGAGGGCATGGTCTGAGAACGAAGGACCTCGGTGGGAATGCTACCACCAACGAAATGGGAGAGAAGATTGTCGAGACGCTCAAAACACTACTGTAATGCATGGGGGTGGTGCAGGAGATCAGCAAGTGTATTTTTAATTTGATGTACTCTATGTATGTACTGAACTTGGGAAGTATGTTCCTATTGTGGGTATGCGTTTTAGTAAACTACACATCGCCCTTCACATGGGCCTCACGGGTGAGTAGCTTGCGATGTTCCATCTGAAGGCCTACATCCAAGCCTTTGGCCTTGTCGCCCTCGGTCTTGTTCGAGGGCAGCTCCATCCAACTGAGCCCGCCAGATACCCACGTCTGCCATCTTTGCGCGAACAAGCAGACATTCAAGATCAATGGAAGGAGGAACGAATACAGGGCATCCCAGCGCTACTGGCGAAATATAATGTCGATGGATGGCTCGTGAGTTGGCCGTATGCTTATCGGTTGGGGACGAATTGAAGCGAAAGTAATATTACAGATGTCGCAACGCGAACACGCGGAGGATCCAATATGGTGGTCTATCAAGAATGCAACAGATTTCGACTGCCACAGACGGACAATCATTCTGTTCCACAACAAGTCTGTCCTTCCAGACTTGCCGAACCCCATGAAGTGGGTAGATAACACTGGAGCGGCCTGGCCAGAGTTGGTTAGTACCCTAGAAGCGTTGGATATGCGGCGTATTGCGGTGAACATTGATAGTGATATCAACTTCGCCAGTGGTATGCATGTGGGCGAACTCGATGCCTTGGGCTCGAGTGTTCATGAACGATGGATGAACCGCATGGTGAACGTGCCGATGTTGGCAGTGGAATACGTAGCCACACGCGCAGATGGTATGTTGAAGCACTATCGCGACCTACAAGAGATGGTGTGGGCCATGTTGGAGGAAGGATTCTCCAGCAAGGTCATACAAGCCGACGTCACCAGCACGGTGGTAAGGATATCTAGACGTGTTTTCGTCAAAATTTGCGCATTAATCAATTGATACTTGATTGTAGGACTTACAGTGGTGGTTCCGGGAAAAGATGCTAGAACAAAAAGTAACGACTTGGAATCATCCCAGAGTCTCTGTAATCGTTCCAGAATCGTTCCCCGGCTGGGAGGGCACGGACGATGTTATCCAAGAAGGCGATCTACTTCATATTGACTTTGGTATCACGGCGATGGGACTGAACACCGATACTCAACACATGGCGTACGTTCTACGCACATCACAAGGAGAGACAGAAGTGCCTGAAGGTTTGAAGGCTGGTCTCAAAAAGGGGAATCGTATGCAAGATATAGTCCTCGAGCAGATGCGCCCAGGCCTAACGGGAAACGAAGTGTTATCAAGGTCACTTGAACAAATGAAAAGCGAAGGGATAGAAGGTCAAATATTCTGTCATCCCATTGGTGACTGGGGCCATGATGCTGGTGCGGTCATAGGTGAGGCAGAGGTGGCTGTTAGCCGAAGCAATTGTATACTAACTACCAAGTTAAAGGTTTCACAAATCTACCAGATCACGTACCAATTCTGGGAGACCTCCCTATCCTTCCCAACACGTATTACAGCATTGAACTGTATGCGTATCACTTCGTTCCGGAGCGTAGCGAGACGCTGCGTTTTCGGTTAGAAGAAAACGCATATTGGGATGAGGAGGCGAGGGGTTGGTTGTTCGTGCGCGGGAGGCAAGAGCATTTACATGTTGTTGATCATTCGAAGAAACCAGAGCAAACCCGATCGACAGAATTCCGTGTACAACTAACATGATTGTCGTGATGGAGCAGTGATATATATTATTGAAGCAGTGAGCATTTAGAAGATATGAGTACTCGCAGCGTTCCTGGCATCAAAAGGGTCTTGAATAAATAGTATGGGTGAATTGGGTGGGGAAGAGGCGAACGGAGCAAAGATCTTATGTACGGTGAGGGCAGAGGGATTGGCGGCTATATCTAAGATGGCTTAGGGAAGTCAGAAGTGTTCATGAGTGTTGATGGTGGCAGTTGTCGCGTTGACGCCGTGCGAAGCGCACCCCCTATCAATGACGAACAGGAGACGCGGGGAGACGTCGTCCAGGGTGCTCATGCAAACTACTCCTTGACCTTCGAGTCTTCCTCATTGCTTCCACATACTAGCTCACAGGGTGCTTAAAGGCTGGTTACCATCTCACACGTGGATTTGGACCTCCCTGATAATTGGAGGCATAAGCCTTTGACGCCAAGCGAAGTATGTACAGAAACTTGAAAGGCGGCAGAATAATAAAGAAATATACTTGCACAAAGGGATACTCCTGGATGTTGCCAAGATCCAGAGGCCCTACCTAGGGAAACGTGGGTTGAAACGTTGAATCACTAGAATACCAAACCCCAGCAGCTAGTAGCGACTTACGGGGAAGGCGAGTCATCGTCATCTGACGAGTATGACCTAGCGAAGAGAAGCATGGTTTGGGCGTGCTCTATGGAGTCGTGAAAAGTCTGCCATCTGTCTGGTGTTGACTCCGCATGGCGAGGATGTGGGTCCAAAACAGTGACTCTCCCGCTCGGGCTGAGGGAGTAATACTTGACAGACTCAGTGTCATCGTGTACGCAAGCTGATTCCGCACTGAAGCGTCGATAGTTTGGAGGTAACCAACATAGTCGTCGTGTTGTCCTTTGATCCACTAACCACCCAGCATTGTTTTCAGCGTAACGTTGCCAAAAGCTGTTCTGTCCGAGATACTCCGAAGGTACTTCATTTTCCTCCATTTCCCTAATTTCTTGAGAGTGCCAATCGAAGAGTAGCCAGTTGGTAGTAATATCAAATGCATGTTCTCCAGCTTTGCTATCTTGAAGAGAGATGCATCGTCCATCATCGGAAACACCACATACAACAAAGTCCCAGAGATACACGCCAGGGGGTAACTCATGGGCACTCGATGCACATTTCCAAACCGGAATCGGATCACGACCCAGCATATAAATATGCCGAGTGTCTCCGGTCTCAAGATTGGTTAGAGAGATGCTGACTGGGCTCTCCCACCGTATTACAAACCAAATTCCATTGGTACTTGCCGCGATTTGTTCTATGGAGGTACGATGAGAATGAGACCAGACGGTGGCCACTGGCAGGTTATCTTGGAGTGACCATATCATGACAGGATCTTCGATGGATGTACCATGACGACAGGCCATGAATTGCCCATCACTTGAGAGCAGGAACCTGGGTAGGAAACCCTGAGCAGTGGCTCTGGGTGTGGGTGGAGGGCCTTGAGGCCTATCTTCAACATCCCACAATCGAACCAAGCCAGTCCATCCATGTCCTGTTACCAGCTTGCCACCACAAGGAGAGAAATTCATCGACGCCATGATAGACCGAGGCCCCACGTCAATGGCGGCACAGGCCTCGTCTAGCGTTGATATTGAACAGAAGTGTATCAAGTTGACGATGCCGGAAGTCGATGCGATGAGACCGTTTCGTGGGTTCACCGCAAGCCAAGGTTGATACCCTTCGAATACATGGATACATGTGCTTGTATCCAGTCTCCATAGGCGCAAAGTGTCGTCATCGTAGCTAGAGACAAGGAGATCCGTCCGAGGCACGAACTTGACTGCCTTCACTTCACTATGACCGACCAGTGACATACTGACAGAATATGTTGTTGTTTCAAAGATGGGGATATCTGTACCACAGCAGGCGGCCAAGAGTCCATTGTCTATTGACCAGTCCAGAGACATTGTACTGAATTGAGTAGATTCGCAGACTTGCTCGAATGTTTGGCCATCATGTCCAGTAACTTGACAGATATAGTGACAGGTACCGTAATCATCCGTCTGACGGGACTCGGAGATCAACGCAAGCTTTGGGTGGACATCTGTAACTGCCACGATGGGCGACGGAACGAGGCATTCGATGTTGAACCCACATTCAATGACTTTCAAAGGTGCTCCGGAAACGGGATTCCATAACCTTATCGTAAGGTCGCGGGACGCAGAGAAAATGATAGTGTCGTCCAAAGAGAATGCGTGGGGACCCACACTGGAGCTATGTCCAAAGAGTGTTCGGAGAAGGAATCCGTTCGCATCCCAGATGTTGATGGTGCAATCTGAACTTGAGGACGCAATCCACTGACCATCATGAGAGAAAGAAACATGAAATACTGCAGACCTGGGGCCGTGACCTTCCATCGTTCGCAGACATGCCCCCCAAGTTTCTTCGAGCTCGCCAAGCACATGAAGCATATCTGCCTGAGGTGCATACAAGCTTCGCAGGGGAGAACTATACGGAGTAAAGCCTAGTCCCGACACATAGATCTGGAAGGGACATTCTTTAATGGCATCCCGAAAGGTCATGACAAAGCGATATCCTTCTTTCAAAAGAGCCCTTGTGCTATTGTCCACCTGCCAAAAATTGAATTTGACACCGAATAAGAAGGGAGGGATATGCAGTACCTTATACCAGTCCAATAGATGGCTGAGCATAGGCACTGCTCTGTCAATGTGGCCAATCATCCCAAGCACTTCCATCCAGTGGAGCATCTTCGTCTGCACAAAGGTGTTCAGAAGGTTCTCGGGGTCAAGGGCACCGGTAGCGGCGGGTTCTAAGTTGCATAGATGGAAGGCCCAGTGCAAGGAAGCATATTGGACGTGAGGGGGAATAGACTGCGCGAGACGATCATTCAAGTCAGGGATCTCGTTCGTAAATATTAGTGGATCTGGAAGATCACATATATTCCTCTTCAAGTTGTCGCCGTCGAGCAGGGTCTGTAAGCAATGCAAGGAAAGGTAATGGTTGCCGCGAAAGGAAGGGTGGTCACTGATATTGGGGAGTGTACAACGCTTTGGGTCCATTAGATACTGCGGGAAACTGGCATGGAGAAGACGTATTGGTTGATTCCAAGAAAAGGTCAAGACCGATTGGAGGCGATCAAGTACTTCAAGTAATATCTCTGCCTCGAGGTTCAAGAGGATGCTAAGATATTCCGGGGGTAGTTGATCTTGAAGGGCTCCAAGAGCTCCGAGGATAATTGGTATGGATGGGCCTAAAACAGGATCTTCCAAGTCATCCTTTGTGAAAGCGTTGACGATGACAACGCGATACAGATCGTCTAGGCGGCTATGTCTCAGAGCACCAGAAAGTACTTGCTCAAGCGACGTGACAGGTCTACGCTTGTGTAGAGTAAGAAACCCGATACAAGTGGAAGCGTAGATGAAATGACCGCCAGCAGCGTCGGTTAGTGCCTCGATAGCATCATCTTTGATAGCCTTGAGAGTATCAGCTATCCCAGCCAGTAGCAGTCGAGTCTCTATAAATCGCTGGATATCATTGCGGACAATTTCCATGGGGATGTCCTGCAAACGAAACGGTTTCGGTCCATCACGCCACCGGGTGGAAACGAAGGCATCTTCGATGTGGTATTCAGGCCGTGTGGTGACAAAGAGTCGGAGTGGGAAGGAAAGGGTACACAAGCGATCAAGTAGCAGGAAAAGCATGTTGGGCACTTGATCCTGTTCGACGCATTCATCAATTGCGTCGATAACAAAAACAATCGGTCGCATGGGGAAATCCTCGTCAGAAACATTGGATAGCGGCTCAACGATGAGCTGATCAAGCGCATACGATAGTTGCTGTACATGCCCTCCGGCTTTATGCTTCTTGATACCTTCGACAATGAATGAAGCCAACTCCGGATGATAACGAGCCATTTGAACGGCGAGTGTTGGAAAGATAACCCCAGTGGAGGAACTGGCCACACCCCGGTCGAAAAAGAACGAGCCGCCCAATACGCCTGCCTCGTCCAAGGTCTTGGCTACTTGGAAAGCAATTGTTGATTTTCCTGTACCGGCTCCTCCAGTAAGTACGAATATCCGGGCAGTTGCATTTTCATCGATGCCTTGAGACCACTCGTCAATATCCTTCAATAATTCTGTTCTTGTGCCTTCCAACCAATGGCTCTTATGTTCGTTGAAAAACGCCTTATACCCGGCATCAACGGTGCGGATGCTAGCAAGGTCGCGTTCCAATTGCGAAGTTTGCAGAGTTGTGATGAGCTCATCCATCTTCGTCTCAATTTTCACGGTACCTTCAAGCTACTTAAAGTCAACATGAGCCCGAGAGCATCATAGATGCGGAGACGGACCTGAAATTGAGACTGCGCCCGCTGAACCTGTTCGTTCAGTGATCGAAGAGTGGCTTCGTCTTCTTTACTTCGAAAGAATCGTTGAAAAGAGTTGCCACTGGATAGTCCTTGTGCTTCTCTTAAGATCTTCTTAACGTCGCTACAGATGCATTAGCACCACATATTCACGGTAAAAGTGGGTACGCCTGCGTACTTCAAGAGTCGATCCACACGATCACGGAGGTCCTTAGATGCCTGTTCATCTGTTGTGATTCGGAAGTTCGTGGATGGGTCCGTTTCATTCTGCGTCGCGGTCTCGAATGCCTTGGTGATAGACATCAAAATATCGATCAGACCATTCAGGCGTTCAAGTAACTGCAGACATTCAACTGTGTTACTCTTGGTTTTCTAATGAAAAGTCAAAGGCCGGATGAATTGTAGATATAGCAGGGAACTTGGTGGTGAATCCTTACCTGCACCATCGTGATCAGCATCGACAAGGACTTTGCTGCCACTGACAACCCGGGGATGGGCACGAGCGTCAAAGGGCCCTCCACTTGGTCTAAGACAGTAGTCAAAGTATCGAGCATCTCGTTGATGCGCTGCTTCCTTGTTCTGGAGGGAGCCATTTTGGATTCGAGGTTTGGGAGGGAAAGAGAGGAAGAGATGGCGGCGGGAGAACAGGAGTAGCTGTTATAAGAGAGAACGTCATATACCCTTCTGCACAGGTGTACGTGATGCGATGGGCTGCGCGTGTTGGATTTGAATATAAAATACTGATTATAGAAGGCGTGGACTTGTTTGGCGTGGAAAATATCACGGAAAAGAACGACAAGGGATACGGGTACACGAAATGGGTGGATGAGGTATTTGCGTCCTGGTTCGTGTCGGTCGGTATGGCACTCCAGGGTCGATCAGATTATCACGTCCGGCGGTGTGTGAAACACCATGCAGTAGAGGCGTGCAGCGCCTTGCCAGAAGCCCACGCCCAATCTTTGCGCCTACAAGCCGATGTTCAAGATAGATGGGGAGAAGGCGAACACGAGTCGGAATCGGCACTATTGGAAAATTATAATGTTGAAGACTGGCTTGCGAGTTTCTACTTGCGTATCGACTAGGGGCACGTTCAAAACGATATGATGGATGATATAGATGTACATAGCAACCTATGGTCCAGTGCTGAGTGCGGTGGTTAGTTAAAACTGACAGATCTGCCACAGAATGGACCATCGTGCCGTTTCGCGCAAAGGTTGTCTTGCCAGCATTGTCAGATTAGTATGCAGTGCGTTGCGACGAGTATTTGTCAGTATCAAGCGCTTGTCTGCGCAGCGGTACAGAAAATAAAGGAAACAACCTAACGTTGCCAGCATGGTGGTATGAACGTCTCATGGTGGGATACGGAGGGTCAGAATCAGTTAAATAGTTGAGACCTGATTGAAGGACTTACAATATTCATGGTGTTTCGGGAGAAGTTTCTACGCCTGATGTCGAACAGAATCTGATTGGAGGGGCACGGAGAAAAGAAGGCGAACTGCTTCCAATCGAAGTCAAAATCGATGTAGTATTATCAACGAAACGAGAGTGCGTGCTTGTGAACAACACAAGAGAACGTGATCGCGTACCTCTGAATTAATATATGTAGAGGGTTAAACGCCTTTCATCTCCTCAGTGAATGCATGGTGGGTGGGTTACCCGGAGACGACCCTTCCCTTAGGGATTCTGACGATAGTCAAAGGCTTCAGACATTTACCACATCACGTACTTACTGCGATTCTAAGAAACCTCCCCATCTTCCCCAACACCATGTTACTTTGCGCATATCACTTCGTTCCTGAACGGAACGACACCCTTCTTCGTTTGGAAGAAGACGTGTCTTGTAATACTGACAAGGTGGTTGTTTGTTTGTGGGAAGCGAGACAAAGTTGCAAGGTGTCGATCAGTCTGAGAAGAAACCAGAGAAAATCCAATTGACAGAATTCCAAGTACAATCAACATGAGTGTCGTGATAGAGTCGTGGATATATCATTGAAACGGCGACCCTTTAGAACATGTTGGCGAGTTTACTCGCAGCTTCCCTTGCATCCAGGCGTGGTCGAGTAGGCTGCACTCGAACGGAGCTCGACATATACTTCGGCATGGCCTGTCCGAGCGGGTCTAGCTGACCTGATGGAGATGAATGAAGTCCGTTGGTGCCATTGGTCATCGAAGCAGAGTGGATCGTAGGCGAGGAAGTGGCTGGACGAATAAGAGGATCGAAGGCTGCACTGTTACCCAAGGGCCCAGGAACCACGGGTTGTCCTGAGGGAGCCGGTGTGGGAGCAAGGGGTGGCTTGACGAACATTGACTTTGTACCATCAACAAATCGTCCGCCTAGTGGCGGCTCATTCGAAGGCGTAGGTGCCTGTGCAGGACGCTGCGGGACAGGCGAAGAAGGGCCAGCACCGGGGGATTGGGTGGGGAGAGGTGACTGGGGAAGAGGTGATCGAGGGAAAGATGGCAAATACGGTGAGGGCATGAAGGATTGGCGGCTACCAGGAATGATTTGAGAAGAGGAAGAGGTGTTGAAGTGTTGATTGCTGGGGGTTGGGGAAGAGATGGCGGACGTTGACGCTGAAAGTGGGTCTGGTCGTGGCGAGGTGGGCTGAGATTGGGTAGCTTGCAAAGGAGGAGAAAGTGGACCCCTGTTGATATAATTCTGGGTAGTATGCGGAGGTGATGGAACGGGTGGGCCTCTGACGGGGGGATTGGGCATCGGTGCTGTAGACATGGGCGGCCGCGAGAAATCTTCTAGTGGTGGTACAACGATTGGCTTGGGTGTGACAACTGGGGCGACATGTTTGTTAGCAGCATTGCTGACATCCACTCTCAGCGCCTCCAATTCTCGTAATAGCTGCCTCTCATACATGATGGACGATCTCGCATGCTCGATCAGAGCGCTCGTGATGTCATCATTAGCGTGCCGATTGTACGTCTGCAGAGCCTTATGCAAGTTCTGGGAGATACCTTCCGCACGCCTCGCCAAGACTTGTTCATATTTATTGGCCTTGATTGATGAAGAGTTAGCAAACAACAGCGGGTGGAGGAGTGGAACTCACTTCTTCCATCTCTTCCAATGCATCATCCACGCGGTCAGGTCGTATATTGGAGCTAGCCTTGAGACGTTCGATATGTCGACGTTTGGAAATTGTGGTCTTGACTGCAGCTTGATACTCTTCTAGTACTCCAGTCCGTTGCTGAAGAGTCTCCTTGGCAGATCTTGCATTCATTCCTTGATAGCCCAATGAGTCGCCTAGTATAACACACTCGCTTATAGCCTGTGCTTGGTCAAGATCGGCTAGGCTATGCCAGGTTCTGCCCAGTTTGCGAAGGGCGTTCCCGAGTGGCGGATGGGCTTCGGTGGTAGCTCCGCTTACAAGTTTGTTACCCATCTCGGCATGAACAACGGACAGCGCTAAAGTGATGATGGATCGGCAACGGTGTATCAGAACATCTGACATAACCGTAGAACTTACATTTCCGTGCAAGGGCCAACTTATCTACGGCTTTTGCGGTTTCGAAGAATTGGCCTTCGAGTTTCGTCAATTCGAAGCGGGCTCGCTGTAATTCTTCATCTTCATCCGGCACGTTGCGCCTGATAAGGGTAAACCCAGACGACGTTTTCCTCCGGGGTCGAGGATTAGGTTGGTACCCGAAGTCGCTTTCAATAAACGAACGTAGGTCTTCGTCATGCAGCAGGATAGGATCTTCGCAGACTCGTGTCATCCATCGTTGCAACATAATCTTGACCAGTCTGTCATCTTCTTCGTCTGTTGGCGCGGAGGTTTGGGCAAGAGGAAGGGCTGGAATGATAGTCTGCGGATTGCTATGGACGATGGATTCGTAAAATTGCTGAAATTCAGTGTAGGACCGCGACACGTTCCGATATGTAGTTCCCGTAAAGTTGCTTAGGTTGGTCTTTACATGGTACGTCATCAGGAAAAAGTGCGAAGAGTTCGAAGTAGGATATAATGGACTCACTTGCGCGTCCATCTTAATGAGAACGTCCCTTCTGTTCCTGTCTATCCCAGTAATCCGGACTCGCAAGTAAGGTGCACGTTTCTCGAACGTCTTTCCATCCGACGCCAGAGTCTCCCTCGGAGATATAAGACCTGCTTCTGGCTGTCCATAGATCTGGGGCTCTTTGCCATACAGACCAGGCGTAGGACCCTTGTCTGGTGTTGGAGGTACAGATGAATCTGCACGGCGGAGAGTGGGAATAGGCGAGTCTGGGGAATGAGGAGTTGTAGGCCATGGAGGCGTATCTTCGACAAAATCTTCGCCTCCGAACGCGGCTGCAGTTGAGTTCAACGGGTCGAACATGGCAGGCTGGAGTTCACAAATGTTAGTTTGCTGTGACCACCATCGACGCTACTGACTGTGGGAACTGTGCTCTTATCGTGGGAGCGACTTTCAGATTGACCCTCCACTTTTGAGTTTTGAGCGGTCTGGTCGCTCGATACCGCCAATATTTCGTGATAAAAAATCAATCTAGAATCTCCAGCGAGTATTCAAGCTTCCAATTATCTGGGTCGGCGACATGAGGTGGGTGCACACTTTACGCATCCGCATTCAGAAACGACACAACCAGTCCTTCTAGATGACTATCATTTGCCTAAACAGCTTCTGAATGGCAGCTTCAGACACGCCCCCAAGTAAACCTTGTTTACTGAAGTCAAAGCCTACACGTGAATCCCGTCCTCTACTGCGTTGGTGAGGTCAGCTTGACCAACAGGTAGGCCTCGCACAGATGCCCGAGATAAACATCTAAAGTCGCCAAAATTTGCGATCACATAGTTCGCTTCATTTCCTACATGGGGGAACGCTCTTCCGCCCATCTTGTCGTCTGAGACACCGACCAAAAGGACAAAAGCCAGGCAAGATGAAATACCGCGACATACGATAATAATGATACCCATCGCGTGGGAGCTTTTATCCAGATCGGAAATTACCTTATCTCAGGCCATTTACCTCCTCTGAGACGGCAGTACAAAAGTCGTTCGACTATGGTCTCATTCGCCCCATTCCTATCCCCCTCCCGCTCCCTCAGTCGCTCGCAAGGTGCGACGTGAATATCCGTCATGTTTCGCTCAATTTTTCGGCCATTCGCCATCTATGCCGCCTACTCACCCATTGAAACCATCGTATTCTTCTCCATCGTCGGGACACTTGCCTACTTTCACGTCCTCTCTGCGATAAAGAGCTCCGACTTTCTAACAGCATCACCTTCCAATTATCTCTCCTTTCCCTACTCACCATCGGATGAATTAGCATCCACTGCCCATGCCACCGAATCACGCGAAGTTCTCCCTGCTCACGCTTTGTTCGAGGACAAGAAATGGGTCTCGGTTGGGGAGGATGACTGGTCTGGCTATGATGTTGAGTCAGACATAGATGGCCAATCCGTCAAGCGTGCCGAACTCCAACCGATCGACTTTGTGCTGGAGGTTTGTAACTTCTCATCATTATATTTTTGGCCTTCACCGTCCGATGAACCCGCCTCGACACATATCGGGCTCGGTCTTTCTACTTCGCCGTGTCAACCTTATATGCATGAACCATTCACTAATTCTACTTTTCTAGAAATCAGCCAGAGCTGGGATCACTCTCTTCACCCCGCCTCTGACTGCTTCGTTTACCAACATCTCCGCCTACTTGACCCGAACGCTTACCACAAGCGACGGTCAGTCATACGCAACGCTATGTCATCCTTCTCACGTCGATACGACCGTTACTGGGCAATCTCAGTGCTTTGCGACTCCGTATCAACTCGCTGCTTCAGGACGTTCCCTGAGCCACGCTCTCGCTTTCGCGCCAGGTGGGCGAGATAAATTTGTCAACGCCCTATCCTTGTCGCCGGAATTATCACTTGGCATCTCCGCTGATGATGCTGGAACCAAGTATACGCTCGTCGGCGCCCAAGCGCCCTCGGCAAAGTCTAGCGATCAGTCGGGTACCCATTCCCTTCCCTGGTTGGCCTATGCTATGCGAGTCTTAGCCCTTCGCTTCTATCACCTCGCAAGCAAAGCCGACACCCTCGACATTCTTTTGGTCCTCACCGGTTATATCTTGATGAACGTGACCTTCCTCCTGTTAGTCAGACGATCAAGAGCACTTGGGAGCTCCTTCAGTCTGCCTGCGAGTATCCTGAGCAGCTCGGTACTTGCCATCCTTCTCAGTTTGCCCATCGCAATGGCTGCTGGAATCAAAATGGATTTTATCGCACTTGTGGAAGCAGCGCCATTCCTCATCTGCACAGTCGGTTTTGACAAACCAATACGCTACGCCAAGGCCGTCCTAGAGCATCCTGAGGCACTTCGTCCAACTGTTGCCGACACCTCCAAGTCGTCACCTCAGTTCAAGCCATCATCTCGAATCATCCTTGAAGCTCTCTCAGAAGTATATGGTTCCATCAACAGAGACTATGTTCTTGAGATCATCGTTTTGGCTGCAGGTGCTGCTAGCAGGGTCAGTTCATCGTTGCGGTTCTCTGCGTCATTCTAACCATCGATTTAGGTTGCCGGCTTGAAAGATATATGTGCCTTGGCTTCCGTCGTGCTTGCCATGGATTCTTTCATCATGTGCACCTTCTTCACCGCTCTTTTGGCTATTATAGTCGAGGTATGTGATCCATTACCATTTTCTACCGTCTTCAGGATATTGACACTTTCTTCCTTCTCAGGTGCGCCGAATTAAGCTCGCGACGCTCACTACCCGCCCCCGTAATGCCTCTATCTCACAAACAACATCTCCATCTCCATTTTCTCGCTCCACATCATTCGTCGGTAACTCCTTTGTACCCGTCACCACCCCGCCCGCATCATCATCATCGCCTTCCATCCTCCGTCAAACCCCTTCGTCAATTTTCGATTCCAATGGACCCTATGTTACGGTCACACGCGCCATAGTGAGCAAGCTGCTTGGCACGAAGGCATCATACAATGGCTCTGGAAAGAACGATACTCATGACCAACTTGCTCAGAAGCTGGAGAACCCTCCATCTCGCGTCAAGCTCATGCTCATTGCTAGCTTCCTGGCGCTCCATATTCTCAATGTAGTCTCCCCACTCACGACCCCAACGCCATACGATGTTGCGACAACTCACATCCCTTCATCGGAATTCGCTCGCCGCGTCAATATCAACTCCCCGTCTATTCGCGCTGTCTTGGATGATCTCGCTCAGGCAGAGACGACCCCCATTTTAGTCAAAGTCCACCCTCCCCTCCTCTTTGAGGTCAGCCCTCCACACACCACCCAATCTGAGCAGTTGTCTCGCCTTGACGACTTCATGAGCGGTTGGACGCGTTTGGTTGGCGATCCTATCCTTAGTAAATGGATCGTCGCAGTCTTGGCCATCAGCATATTTTTGAACGGCTTTTTGCTCAAAGGCATCGCCCACGGTCTTTCTGGGTCCGGCGGCGTGCGCTTCAATTCTGACGAAAAGGTTAAGGAGACTTCAGTTCCTGCGCCCCCTGCGAAACATGCGTTCAAGGACATCGAGCGCAGGGTCGTCTTGCAGAAGAAATTGGCCTCGCCATCCCCAGCTCTTCCTCAGATGCAAGGTACCCGCCGGACTCGCCGACCGACCATTAGTCGCCCCGACTCGTCCTCATCGTCAGATAGCGATGACAACACCTTGCAAATCAAACTCAAGACCAAGGTTGTGAACGACACCGAACCCCTCCTCGATGCTGACGGCAATGAGTTGGAGCAAGTTGTTGTTCGTTCCCTTTCGGAGTGTATCGAAATCTTTGAGAACGGTCCTAAGCCTGTCAACATCGCGCTGAGCCAACTTAATGACGAGGAAATCATCATGCTCTGCCAAAATGGAAAGATCGCCACCTATGCTTTGGAAAAAGTTCTCGGCCCTACCGAGCTGGAACGCGCTGTCAGGGTTCGACGCGCACTCATCTGTAAGCATATCTCCTTTGACTATATGTACGTTTTGAAGCCAATTGTCCTCCCCGTAGCCCGTGCCTCGGCAACCAAAACTCTGGAGCACTCGGACATCCCGTTGTCGAATTATGACTACTCGCGAGTCTTGGGAGCTTGCTGCGAGAATGTCGTCGGCTACATCCCTATACCGTTTGGTATCGCGGGTCCTCTTAGGATTGATGGTCGCCTTGTTCCTATTCCCATGGCTACTGCAGAGGGTACACTTGTCGCGTCCACTTCTCGTGGCTGCAAGGCACTCAATGCTGGTGGAGGCGTTACGACCGTGATCACCCAGGACAACATGACTCGTGGACCGGCCATCGATTTCCCCTCCATCACCGAGGCCGCACGCGCTAAGGCATGGATCGCTTCAGAGTCCGGTTACGGTACCATCAAGACCGCGTTCGAAAGCACTTCACGTTTCGCTAAGCTGAAGAGCTTGAAGACTGCCATGGCTGGAAGAACTCTGTTCGTCAGATTCGCCACCGCTACTGGGGACGCTATGGGAATGAATATGATATCCAAGGGCACCGAAAAGGCTCTTGAGGTTATGCAAGCCGAGTTCCCCGACATGGTCGTCCTTGCTCTCAGCGGAAATTACTGCACTGACAAGAAACCCGCTGCCATCAACTGGATCGAGGGTCGTGGCAAGAGTGTTATCGCGGAAGCCGTGATCCCGGGGAAAGTTGTCAAGAGTGTCTTGAAGACGACTGTCGAATCCCTTTGCAATGTCAACGTCAAAAAGAACTTGATCGGAAGCGCTATGGCTGGCAGCGTCGGTGGTTTCAACGCCCATGCTGCGAATATCTTGACCGCTATCTACCTCGCGACTGGTCAGGATCCGGCTCAAAACGTCGAAAGTTCTAACTGCATGACTCTCATGGAACCGTAAGCATCATGCTTTCATCTTTGATACGTCCCAAGTTTACACATCTTTTCCCAGAACTAACAACGGCGAAGACCTACTGGTCACTGTATCAATGCCTTCCATTGAAGTCGGAACAGTCGGTGGTGGCACCGTTCTTGGTCCGCAGGGTGCCGTCCTTGAGATGCTTGGGATCAAGGGCGCCCATGCCAGAAATCCAGGCCAAAATGCGCAGGGTCTTGCTCGTATCGTTGCCGCTTCCGTTATGGCTGGCGAACTTTCCTTGATCAGCGCACTTGCTGCCGGTCATCTTGTCCGAGCTCACCTCGTACACAATCGCAGTCAAGCGAACACCCCTTCTCCTTCTCAACCTGTCACTCCCGCTGTCTCAAAGCCGCCTTCCCCAGTCGCCGCCCTTATCAACTTGCCCGCTGTAGAAAAGGTCGCTGCCTCTCCCTCTTCGTGTACAAGTACGGATTCATTACCACCATACTCACCGGGACCCAATCCACTGATAGTTGAGAAGAAGGATTAACTTGATCTTACTGTCCCGCCGTACCGCAATTCAATGTTACCATAATCATGACTTTCTGTATACTTATCATTCCACTTTCATCGTCATATAGAATTGTGTCCCAATTTCATGCAAATACCGTAGAGTCACAAGCGTTCAATCAAACAACCATCAACATGTTCTGTTCTGTTTGAGTTGTGATACTTGATGCATTTCTGATGGATGGGCCTCCCCCAGGTCCCTTTTAAACGCCGGCGAAGAACCTACGTAGAAGACTGGGCAGGTGGCGTCACTTGCGGAGGACAGAAGCAGCAGCGAGAAGCAGCCAATTCTAGGAAGTAGATGAAATTACCTAAGCCAACGCCTTCTCTCCGTGGCCCTCACTCCCACGGACACCTTTTCCTTGACGACTGCAAGCCCGTGAACTATAGGCATGTCCCTCAAAGCTCTATCGCTGCCCGAAGACATCTTGAGGGTTATCATCGAGTCATCCGATAAATTTACACTTCTTAACCTTCTCCTCGTCTCGAAGCAAATCCACGCTTTCGCCGAACCCATCTTCTACAGGGACGTGTATCTGGACGTATCTGGATTCCCATCCAACATTTCTCTATTCCATACCCGTATGACTTCTGATTCTTTACCAAGCACCACTGTTGGAAACCAAGGATACTCCCACCTAATACAATCCCGCCGTCAAAAATCCCTTTCCCTTTGCGTCAAATCCTTTTCTGTCGAGTTCGCTGCAGGTCACGATTGGGAGGACATCCAACTACTTGATAGCCTCCTCCCAACGCTCCTGAACCTTGAATCTTTCTCTTTGCACTTCCACTACTATGATGCACAAATTGGGCGATTCAAGTTCCTTCAAGACGCGCCGCTTGAGGCTTCGACATCATCCAACATGAACCTTAGGAAGTTCTCCTTCACATCAGAAAATCATGAGGGAACCATCGACATCACACCCTTTCTTTACTCTCATCCCAACTTGGAGTATATTCAACTCTACACGGATATGTTGTACGTAGATCCAGGGGATCATCAACTATCATTCCCGAACCTCAAAGCGTACGGAGGGTACCTTTCACCGCGAATACTGTCACAATCAGCTGCAGCTCTCACTTGCGCCCGCCTGCCGTTGGAAACAGAAGGAGTACCGGAGATGCCTATGTTATCTACCTTGTCGATTGATTCACGCCAAGAATACACCTTTGCTCCGTTAAAGGTGACTTTATCTCGAGCTCGAAACGTAAAAAACCTCGAGATCTTCGATGTAAGTATTGGAACCACCCAAAGTCAGAGACGACGTTTCTAAATCATTCTTGGCTCGTCAGTTCGACGCCCGTTGGGACTTCTGGGAGGGTTTAAATGAGGTCCTCGATGGTTCCAACATCAAACACATCCGCGTCGTGATTGACTCTGACTCTTACTGGAATACAACCAAAGTTCGAAACGTATTTGCTCGCCAAACAGATGGACTACTGGCCTTCATTGAGCTGCAAAAGTCGGCAGAAGGGCGCTGGTATGAACCCAACTACGACCAATCTCCTATTTCCTCCCGACCAACAAGCACACGATGGTACAAAGGTCGGGAGGATGCCGTGGTAGTGGAGTGGGAGTGCAGAGAGGAAGAAGTTTGGCTATTGGACTGGGAGCGAGATGCTCACATTTGTCAGTGTTCCCAGTCGGATCGACGGGTCGCCTGTTTTGATTGGGGAAGAACCAAGGAAACGCGGTAGCGGTTGACGGCAGGAGGAGTTTCAGAGGGTTCTATATTCGACCGTGAGCTAGATGCTTCACACGCTCAGCGGAGGGGTTGGAATCTCGCCTTCGGACATCGTTGTTTTCGGTGCTGAAGCAGAAGGTGGAACGTTGCAATGTTGATTCAAGCTTGAAGGGAAACCGAGCTTCGACGAATAATGACAGAAGGGTCGGCCCTACCACCTGGAACCGCTCGCCTAGCAACCGAGGAGGACCTATCAATCTACGTGCACAAGCGAGCAACACCAGCAGCACCATATTTTTATTGATGATGTCGAAGAATATACGTAGATGGTCCATGATCCAATTAGTCCGTAAATAATATGAAAAGGTGGTAGATGGGGGAGAACCGTTCTAAGGTGATCAACACAACGATAATGCATGATATACCGAAGACACGAAGAGGACGAATGCGACAAATCGGGAGGGATGCAAAGCAAAGATGTGTCCAGGCGGAATTCAAGAGCTGCATGATAGTCGTTACAATGATATTTACTCATGAAAAGTGCAGAGCAATATGAAGAGGCGAAGAATCAAGTAGCTCATGGTGAGTCGCAAGTAGGGAGCTTGAGGTCCTTGAGCGTTCGGCTGTTTCGGAGATCATAATGTTAGTATTCGGCAGAGCGGTCATCGTCATTAGCAACTCACTCTTTGTTGAAGAGCCCCCAGTGTCCCTATCGACAGAAATCAGTTGGATTATAACTAAGTAAGGTAGACGAGACGTACTTCAACACCACCGAAGCGGAGATCTTTCCACTCTTCGTCGAAGAGCTGAGAAAAGTTCAGTTACTGGGTAATTGGGAGATTCAAGGAAACCTCACCTCGAAGTAGAAATAGGGGATTCCGGCTGTGTTCGCCCGACAGACGAAATCATCAAGGAAAATCTATTGAGTGATGTGTTCGTCAGTTGTCGTCGACGATCTCATGATTGCAATCCTACCTGAAGATTGGCTACCGAAGCATCCGAGGCGCCATTGTTAGCGTTTGAAACATCTGATGAGGCCTAATAACCGTATAAGTATATCAACGGAATATGATCACTGGTCAACGCACACTGGGCCATCCAGTCTCAGCGATGTACATCTTCGGTGAGTTGGCCAAAGCTGCAGCGGGAGCAACGTTGGTCTCCTCAAAGAAGTTAACCACCCAGTCAGTGGCGGCTGAAGCGGTAGTGTTGGCAAACCAGGCATGCACGTTCGACAACTACGTCAAGCCGATGAGCAAAACACATCATGTGGGAAAGAAACTGAAACACGCACGCCATAGTCGATGCTGCTCAGGACCTGAGTGTTGAAGAAACTTCCAGCGTCAGAGTTACCGACAGGAATGTTCTTCGGAAGATTCATGCTGGTGAGCATAGCCTTGGTGTCCTGAATGTAGCGAATAAGGAGAGCAGCCCCTGCAAACCAGCCGATGTAAGCCCGAATTCTGAACAACAACAGCGATATATGGCATACCTTGCGCACCAACGGCGCCATTAGGATCAGTTCCGCCATTATTGGTACCAAGGTAACTGATAGAGCTCGTCAGCATCAGGTGATCAATCATCTGCTCTAATACGCACTTTAACATGAACTCATTACCGACGGTGACACCAGCAATGTGATCCGTGCCATAGGTCTCGATTGCGTTCCGGATAATATCTCGCTGGCGGATATACACCTCGTCGTCACCAGGTAGCGGATAATTTCCGACATAAACCTGCATGTCGACTTTCGTCTGCTTAATCGCTTCGAGCTGGATGCGAAAGATGCGATGAGATGCGATGAGATCAGCTTAGAGTGATCACATACCACAAGCGCAGTTTGATTGCAATCTGCGCCATAAAGACGAACCCGAGAGGTCAACTGAGACAGAACCTAAGAATAGCAGCATTTCCATCAGGATCTGGACATGAGGAGACAGTTAAAATTGAGCCCACTTGAATATCTTTGATTACGGCCTCTACAGCAATGCAAGCGGGTTAGCCTGACCGTTCCGTATGCGGTGGAATAGCCAATAGCCGTACGCACCAAGCGAGTTACCGCACTCTGGGAGCAGCGAGCCCTCTGGCGTATACGCCATTCCATAGAATGCCTTGTGAAGTTTTGGATCTTTGACGAAAGTACTTGGGTCATTTGGATCCGTTTGCGTGGGTCCATTAGAACCGGACGAAGGTGAAGACGAGGATGACGAAGAAGAAGAGTTTCGCTGCGAGACAGCCACGCCGACTCCAACAGCAATACCAATGATACCGACGAGAGCGATGATTGAACCGATGACCTAGAGAAATCGTTTCCTGCATGAGCGCCAGTCCGCAGACCACATAAAGTACAAGGAACGCACAATCCACTTGGAGCGGCGTTTCTGTGCAGCACTCTTCTCCATGGCGTGTGCGAGACCGGTGCTACTTCCGTTAACGTATTGATAGTTTGTGTTATTTGTGTAAGACATTGAAACCGGGATGGTCAACGGTCAAAGATGTAGTACAATGAGGAACGAGTGTGAGGCCAACTGTCCGAGCAGTCAAGGACTCGAAAGCTGGTTAAGCGACGGAGAGGAAGAAAGGAAGAGGTTGGGTGTTGGGGATGGTGGTGGTCGTGAAGAGAGAAAGGTTGTGCGCAGAGTGGGGAGGGGAGATGATCGTGAAAAGAGTCGCTTGTGTTGTTCGAATGCCAAGTGGACAGCAACCGCTCGCCACTGCAATCACAGACAGAACAGTCACGTGGCAAGGGCCTCATAAGGGGAACAAGCTCAAACAAGAAATCCAAGACGAAAACAAATGATTACTTGGGTTGGCCTTGTGCGACCAAGTTCGCCGGTAAAGTACACAAAAAGAACCAAGATTTACTGTTAGAAATAAGGAGGATATAAGTAGAGTACATTTATTTCAGGCCTCTGGGTCTTCTAGCCAGAGCGGAAGCATGTGCCCCATACGCAGCACTTTCGTCCGTAGATATTTGTCCAAGTCCTCGCCATGCACGGCGCCGCCACCAATAAGCGTCGCGCCTGCAGGCCTGTCGGCCTCGGCCCCAGCGACAATCTTTTCTGAGAAAGGCTCGGGGCCAAGAAGTGGGTTGGCGGTAACCGCAAGGTTGGGATTCCGTGCCTTCCAACTCCGAGGTATCATTGGCACGCGATCAACGACGGACACGCTCTCCGCTTTGAGAGCCTCGATCTTGTCGGGATTGTTCGTCAACACCCTCACGCCGTCTCCAAGCCCCAGATCCCGTAATATCGCACCAGCGATTTCATATCCTCTCTCGTCCGCTTTATGCCCGAGCATCAAGTTGGCCGTAACGGTGTCATGACCTAAATCTTGCAAATTGTATGCACGAATTTTGGAAAGAAGTCCGATCCCGCGGCCCTCCTGGCGAAGATAGACGACGGCACCCCGTCCGGGAATCTCTGTGGGCGGGTATGTAGGAAGTGTGATGGGTTGAGAGATTTGACGTATGGCTTCGTCTAGCTGCTCTCCACAGTCGCACCGCATACTCCCCACAGTCTCGCCTGTGAAACACTCTGAATGTATACGGATGAGGGGAGCCGGAACATGGTGATGATATACGGGCTTGGATGTGTGGGAGTTCGGCGAAAGGGCTGTTTTCGAAGTAGGCGACAATTTCCCAACATAAGCCCCCCGTGTAATCCGATCCATTTCCGTCTCGGAGTCGTTCCATACGGAGTCTAATGATTGGGATCTAATGTGGAGGGATGATGACGATGAAGCAGAGCTCGAGAACTGTGCTGGGTCGATTACGATGGCCAGGTGCTCCTTGTTATCGCGGTTATTGTGATACAGATGCAGGAAGGCTGGGCCATGCGGGGTAGGGATCCGGGTGCGAGCCATACATTTTACCTCCAACGGCGGCGGGGTCGCGACCGCGGATATGCGTGTTTCTGATAGGGATTTAGCGATGGCATCTGAGCCGTTGAGAGCGGGCGATGTTGCTGTGGGCGGTCGACGCTTTTTGGATGCTGGGGGAGTGTTTGCCGTGTTGAGCGAGTCTTCACATGGTGCACCGTTTTCTTTCCCATCTCCCAGCTGCAAACGTTTGCTGCGGGGAGCTTGGCGACTAACGTAGACCATTCGCCTGCGTCTCTCTTCCCTTTCCGTGGCATCCTCTGGCGCAAATTTAGACCAGTCTATACCGCCCTCATCTTGAGGCAGCATGACACCGGGAAAGAAGTCGTGGTGGTAGTGGTTCCTAGTGACATGGGGGCCTGATGCAAAGGCAGCAGCGATGAGCAAGGGGTCCAGCTCAGCATCCCGTCTCTGTAGGACAGACTTTGGGGTTGGGATCATTGGCCCGGTAAGCATCTCGAGGAG
>JAPEVF010000686.1:0-23997 GCA_029747585.1 Pleurotus djamor
ATCATTCTAGATTTCCTCACATTTTCAATGAAGGGGAAGTGGGNAGCGGAGAGAGGCTTCTACTCCTTTGCATGTGTGCACCAGTTCTGCTGTGTCTTATAAGCTTCAACACTCCCAGGTCATCCTTTTATGATCCTTTGACCACCTTGTTGTGGGCTAGGACTTTGATGTGCCTTGGTCACCTCCGGAATTATTGTTCCAAGTAAGCTGCCATTTGAGAAGTGGTGATATAAATTGTACTACACTCAAATGGAGAAGGAATCACATAAACACACAGAAGGGTGGGAGAAACAGTGAAGTATGAAATGCACAAGCCAAGCAGGGGACTAGTTACATGATGTCCTCCAAGCCCTGGCCCTTGTTAGTAATGAGCTGCAGATGTAACAAGTACTTTACTCCAGCTAGAAAATGGCTGAAAATTTTCCACTCATTTGGTGAGCCCACAACCATACAATGATTTCCACTCAAATTTCCCGCTGGATCCACCTGTAATTGTGATGGAGGTACTCCAGATTTTGGCATATAAATAGGCTCGGGATGATTCCGACTTTTGCTGCAGCTTACATGTACTTACAGCTGCTCATATATACAACAGCGAAAACAATTGAACTACCTTTGCAAGGGGACAGATAAATGTCTTGTTTGTGCTTGTGAGTATCTAAACTCTCTACAGGAGCTTCCAGGGGTGCTCAGGCATCTAAGTCAAACCTCAATGATTGCTCTCCCCGCTTCCTATCAATATGCAGCAGTCGTTTGGCCACACACATATAAATAATACGCGTTGAGTTCTGAGACATGGAGGCAATGCCCATCGAGGCCGCTTTTGATGTCAGGGCTTGTTTGGCAGAATTGATCGAGAGTGTATGGGTGGGAGGTTCAGAGATCAGACATAACAGAAGATGGGCCAGCATCACTTGCTGTAACGTTAGATGATCTGGCGGAGCAGATGAAAGGGTTGAGGCACTGGAAGCAGACGGGGAAGGGGGAACAGATGTTTGAGATGATAAGTTTTGCAGACAAGCACTGGAACATTGTTGATCAAAACGTTGAAGCATATCCAGAGGCGTGGAACGCACATTGTAGCCTTGGCGGTCAGAGGCTTGGTGACCCCGTTGAGATGTCCTGGCATTAGAATGTCACCTACAGTTGCCCAGACTTTCGACTACAGTGGTGGTGCTTAGCGATCGAACACGGAGAGAAGAGACGGTCATCCAACGCACAGTAATTCGATCAACTTGGGGTGTAACTTTGATTCTACTATTTGTTTTGGGAGATCCCTTTGATTCAACGGGTTGGGCAGGAGGGGAGGGCGAGGATATTGGAGCAGGCGGGCTGGGTGAGGCCACGGAGGGAGAATTTGAATGATGCGAATCATGTTCAGGAGTTGCATGGGGAGATAGAGTGGTCCGTGGGGTACTGGGGGAAGGAGAGCGACTGGGTGAGCGTGTAGTTTGAGGAGGCGAGGAGAAGGGGTGTGTCTGAGGACTAAGTAGGACAGATGTATCAGGGAGATCGACACGTTCGTTCAACAAAAGGCCTTCGCTGGAAGCCAGATTGAAATTGAGTCCAGCGGTGGTAGGAGTATTCCAAAAGCCAATCTCGTTCTCTGGGGAGTCGTCGAGAGGTTCCGGGGCAGGGGGAGCAGGGCGTTGGATAGGAGCCAGTCGATGTCGTGAAACGGCGTCTCTCTGGGGATGATCGTCACTGTAGATTCGGTGTGTCGACGAGGAAGGGGTAATGTTACCTGTTGCTTGAGCAGGGCTACGCGATCTTGAAGGAGCTCAAGTTTGTGTTGTTGTTCGTCGGCTTGTAGCTTGGGCTGTGAAGTAGCCTCGGTCGGTATCTGTGAAAGCCACGGTCAGCGACGTAGCAAGCGGTTGACGTGCTATTTCACCGATGCTAACTGTTGCTCCAGCTCTGCAATTCTGGCACGAGAGACATGAAGTTGATCGATCAGAGCGTCGACTTGGGCGGTGGCGCGAGGCATGGCTCGCACATTATGGCTGGAATGCGATCCGAAAAGCTGTGAGGCGAAGGATACAGGTATTGGTGAAAGAAATAGACATACTATCGCGAGATGTACTTTGTGGCAGCCTGGAGATATATCTCTGGCTCGGGGGCAGCAGAGGGTTTTGCGGGACGCGCTTGTCGCCTCAACGGAGTCGCGCCGTGGAAAGGAACGCGTTCGACTTTTGGCGCATTCTGGACAGAGGCTGGATGATCATTTGCAAGGGACTTTTGAGGGCGGGTGAGGCTGAAGAGGCCGAGTTCTGAGACGGAGTCGATGTCGCGAATGAGATCGCCGAGCGGGGTGTTGAGGACAGCGACGGNTGAAGGGGCNTGGGGGCATCGGGGACGCCGTCGCTGGCGCAGGTGTTTGCAGCAGCAGCGTCGATGGACTTCGTGACGAGAGAGAATCGGTCGATTTGTTGAGAGAGCATGAGAGAAAGAGAGAGCACAGGGTCACGCTCCTTTGACCTCAACCATGACAGCAGGGGGCGGTCATCGCAAGGGCGTATGGCAGCCTCTCCCCCTCGTCGTATACGGCTATGCAATCCACCCACTCTCCCCCTCGCGCAGAGACACACGCATTTCACATCGAGGAACACGCCTATCCGTCGTCACCGAAGCCTCAAACGACGACCAAATGGCTCACAGGGACATTGTCTCTCTCGAGGTCGGCGACGAGGTCTACGCCTTTGAAAAGTACACCCCAAGGGCTAAGGAGGTCGAGGGCGACTGGTATCGCGGGTGCGTCTTCCTTCTCCTCGTTCTTCTCCTCGTCGTACTCATCCTGCCCACCACCGCCTCAGCTATGTCGTATGTACCTCAAGACGTCCCCCGGTCGCCTGGTCTTCCTCCTCAGATCCTTCTGCAGTCATCAAAGCGTCCCCAAAGGCAGAAGAGCAGCAGGTCTTCATAGGCATCTTCCCTGCCTCCTTCATCTACGTTCGCGACCAACTTGCCGACGCAGAAGGTCGTCTTCATGACCTCGCAGCCTCCTGGCTCAGCGCCAACGCCCTTCCTAGAGAGTCCTCCCTCATCGTAGACGGTATCGACGACCAATGGAAGGATAAACCGAATGGTACATCTCACGAGCCTGCAGACGACGAAAGCGCACTCGTCTCCATCAAGAAATCCTCCTTCAAACTCGCCCCTCCTCCAGAACAAGCCAATTCATCTCGCGCGGGCCTTGCTGTCTATGCAACTAGCCTGCGCTCTTCTTCCCCGGCAGAGTCTCAGCTTGAGAAGCCATCCCCTCCCAGGCCTTCACTCAAATCAGGCGACGATACCGCTGCAGGCGCGGAACAACCCATCATCGACGAAATAGCCTCTGCCCTAAGAGAATGGCATTCCCTCACATTTCAATATCTTGCACGCCGCGACTACAGGCTATTCCATACCGTCAAGCAGCATATCGAAGCCCTTCATCTCGGTCGCAGACAACTTCTTGCCCAAACTTTGAGCGCGGAGGAGACCATCAACTTACGGCGCGAGTGTGTCACCAGGCTGGTCAGTGGCAACATCGTCCAGGGCTTGGACGTCATCGTACGCCACCCTACCTGGGGAAGTCTGGTATCCGTCGACGTCGAAGGCGAAGTGGACCCTCGGAGTTGGGTCAGTGCGGTGAGGATGTATGCCATGCAAGCGTCTTTAGCCTACCTCAGTGCGCCCACCGACATCACCAAACACATGAGAACTCCCCTCCCTTCCACTTCCAACGGTGATTCTTCCCTTGGCGCACCCGCACCGACTCCAGCACATTCTGTTTTCCCAGATCTCCCCCGACACAAACATCGGACGCGTTCAATCGGCTGCCTCGATCATGAACCCGCAGGAATGCCTCCCCCTTCCAAATTCTACCACATGTACCTCGACGTCCGAGCATTTGTGGCTTCCCCTTGTTCACCTGGCGAGACGGCCGAGCTCTATTTTTCCCTTTATAACCGAGCAGAATCTCAGTTCATCACTGAAGACTTTTGCGTCGTTCTCAACCACAATGGTGTCCTCGCCAGAGATCCTTCTTCCCGCATTCGCACTCTATTCGTTGACCTAGCACTATCGGACATACAAGACCCGATATATCTTGTATGTCGCATCGTTCGTAATGGAGCCCTCAAAATTAGCCAAGGAATGAGCTCTGGACTACCGTATGATGCAGGGCGAAGGACGTCAGAGCTCTCTGTCCGTCCGACCTCCAGCGGGGGTGGATTTGAGTATGCGTACGAGTCTCGCACGAGCCTGGGAGAAAGCCCTTTCCAGTTTCGAAGGCCTTTCGGTTGCGCTGTGCTCGAGCTCACGCAACTGGGCAGCATGGCTATAGATGATTCAAACATAACTCCAATCAAGGAGTACAATATGCCAATATTCATACCGACCAACGAAGCCACCTTTTCTATGCTGCACCAAGACATCATAAATGGAACATCGAAGGAGTTCGAGAAGTCTCCGAGGTGTGTTGTTACTTCTTTAGGCTAAGTTGATACAGTTATACTTACATCTTTGCCTTTAGAGCAGAGATGCTCGCTGTTTCAGTCAAGACTTTCCGAGGCGACGCCAGTACGATCATCAGAGAACATACATCTCTCCTCCAGGACACGCCCCCCACTCTGCGCCTAGGATTCCCTGATGTTGTGTTCCCTGGTGATACGCGCAACGAACTCTATATCAAGCTATGGAGTGGCGATTTTGTGGTAAACCACAGTGCCTCCGGTCGACTAGGCATGAGCTTTCCTCGTGCACAGATGGGCCCTGTCGCAAACAATGTCCAGGTCTCTGTTGAAGTCCGAGATCAAGATGGTCGTGTCATTGAGAACATTATCGCTCCCGGGAGTGGCGAGCCTCCGGTCACTACCTTCCATTCAATTGTCTTTCAGCGATGCAACCAACCGACGTATGGCGAGTTGATTAAAATCCAGCTACCTTCTCGAGGAATGCCAAACTGGCATCTCTTCTTCACATTCCGTAACCGTAGCTCACGCGAAAAGGCTGCAAACAGAATGTCAACGGCAGACTTCATGGACCGGCCATTCGCATTCGCTTTCCAACCCCTTTTCCCTGACAAGCGCGCCTTCATAGAAGACGGTAGTCATGTTCTTGCCCTGTACCGGGCAGACAAACTGGGTCAACTCTCCCCGGAGATGTATCTCTCTTCGGCGTATCTGGTTTCTTCCCCCAAACCTGACGTTCCTGTCAATCCTGACCTGCAAAGGCTGGCCCCGCCGCTACGCGACTCTTTCACGATCCGTACTTCATTATGTTCCACCAAATTCACTCAGAACTCCGTCTTACTCAGCCTCCTCAATTGGGAAAAACTTGCCGACAAGACTTTCCTGTCGCGAATATTGTCCCAGTTCACCTTCGTGGGCGAGGTCGAGATTGTCAAGTTTCTTCGCGATATCTTCGACTCTTTGTTTGGAATTCTCGTATCACCATTCAATAACTCGGGCGAGTTTGACGGTGCCGTGTTCGACGCTCTCGTGATCGTTTTGGGCATTGTACAGGATCGTCGCTTCAGCAACTTCCAACCGGTCCTGGACGTCTACATCGAGAAACACTTCACATGTGCGACCGCTTCTTCTCGTATGATTCACTCAATGAACCGCTTGCTCGCTAACCCGACGTCTCCTGAGTGCGCATCTCCGTTGCGCGGTGCTCTCAAAGTATGGTACTACATATTCAAATTCATTGCGCGATCACGTGAGATCCAGAAGGCCAAGGAGCTGGGTATGGGAGGAGGAGCGACCGCCGACCATCTTGAAAAGACGTTTAAGCGTGAACTGAACAACCACCTTCTGGAGGTCAATCGAATGATGTCCATAACCTCTCCTCCCTCAGTCATCGGAACTCAGACCATCGCCCTCCAACACTTCACTTCCATCCTTCCCGAGCTAGCGAAGATTTTTACCACCGTCGAACTCGTCACAATTGCCACAACTTTCGCCAACGCCGTGACTTCTCCCAAACGGAACATTGTCATCTGGAAATTGATCATGTACCTACAGATTGTCAAAGGTTTCCTGTTCGATAACCATAAATCCCGCCCACTTTTGGTTGACGCAGTGGTCATCTGGATCAAGCCACACTTCGGACGCTTCGACGACTACAATTTCCAGCAGGCCGGCGACGGTGACTCAACACCAGATGCTGCGCGGATTAATTGGTTGGAAAATACTCGACTCTGTGTCACCATTGTCGCCGTGATGCTCGATAAGCTACAGCAGAATCTCGTTTCACCTGTGATCACTTCCGACAGAGTCCTACTACGTCAAGAGCAAGATAACGTTGAATGCTTATTACCACTCCTCCCAAGGTATGCATTATCCATCTAACTGTGAACATTTGGCTCACACATTTTCATAGGCTGTTGGACTCCTACCGTGAACTCCTAAACCCTGTCTCTAAGAAAACCATCCTTGACCGACATAGAAATTCAAACAATGGGAAACCTCCGCCTCCCGTCACCTTCCCCGAGGCTTACCCGTTTACTCTGGTATCCTGTCTTCCCGAAGGCGCGAAGCTGCAAGAGGGTTCAGGAGAAGAGGCTTCGTATTTCTTTCCTGGAGCCGGCGAGTCCGCGATTGTACTCCTTGTTTTAATCCTTGCATCTCCTCGCCGGCATTTGGAAGAATTCCTTGCTTCGTGCCTTGATATCGAAGGTCGTGAGCGATTTTCGGCATTCCTTTTGCAGTTCTTCAAGGTATCTACCTCGATACTGGAGAATGAAGCCTTCCCGAAGACATGGCTCAACGTGAATATCCTTGCTCACAAAGTCCTCATCAAGATGATGGACCCGATTGCTACAATTTTGAACAAGGAATTTTTGCCTTCAACACCCCCAACCGACAAGCAATTCAACCCAAACTTATGGCGAGAGGCCTTCCATATGTTGCTGAAGCTTTTATCTTCTGAGCAACTGGTTATCGAGGAGTTCAGTCCTCAAGTGCGTCTTTCCATATAAATATGCACTCACGACTGACCGGTAGCGTTAGAAACAACGAGCTGTCTGGCGGCTGGCAGGGAATATCCGCGGGGAAGGCGCTGCCATATTGCTCAAACTCTGGAACGCTCTCTCTCTGACACCGCAGTCCGGTGAAGTGGATGACTCAATAGCGCGCTGTGGGGTATGTGATACCCATACACACTTCACCCAAACGCTGAATTGTTTTTTGCACCTCTAGGGATATCAAATTTTCCTCAATCCTTTAGTCGGCCATGTTGTCCACCTCTGCCTCAGTCATCACGATCGACTTCGCAACAACGCGGTCCAGATACTCTACAGTATGATTGTTGCCGAATTCCAACAAACTGGACACTTCGATGAGATTGAGAATGAGCTGGTCAATCGCCTCGACTCTCTCTTCATGTCTGATAGCAAAGGCGACGATATATCAAGGACTTTCTTCATTGGCCAGCTTCGACATCTATTTGATACTTCCGATGTGGACGAATCTCTGAGGGAGCGAGTTGCATCTTTCCTTGATTCAGTGGATCTGTTCTTGGAGTTGTTGCTCAGTGTTCGGGATCTACCCGAAGGAGAGGAATTTGCAGACGATCGGGTGATAGCGACGGTAAGAAAGAGCAAATCTCCTGCTTTCGAGAACACTGTTTACGTCCTTATTCAATAGCTCCGCCTGATGAACTTCATTCGCCGGATTGGACGCGACGAGATTTATATTAAGTATGTCCATCAACTCGTCAATGTAGGTGCCCCAAACATTCAAAGTAGCGAAGCTGAATCTTTGCGTAGATGCACTTGCAAGCGCAGAACTATGTAGAAGCTGCCCTGACACTGAAGCTCCACTCTGACCTTCATGGGTGGGACCTCACCACGTTCGTTGGGCCAATGGAAGATCTTGGTCTACCTCAGCAGTCACAATTTCATCGCAAGGAGACCCTCTGTCTTCTAATTCTTGATTATCTAGGTGGGTAATTTTCTCAACACAGTATGTATCGGTTCCTTGATGTTGACCCTCCATGTAGGCAAGGGAAAAGCTTGGGAGAAAGCCATCGAAATCTGCAAAGAATTGGCTTTACAGCATGCTGAGGTTACATTCAATTAGTAAGGACATTCACGGTTTGGGCATTAGCAGTTTTTGATCCTCCTGTAGCGGTCGTCTTTCAGAGATTCTCCGTCACCAAGCCGCGCTATACGAGCACATCGTCACAGACCAGAGGTACTACTCTGACTACTACCGTGTGGCTTTCTTTGGCAATTTCCCCGCTGCTATCCGCGATAAACGCTTCATAGTGCGTCGAGCCTCTCTCATTCTCTCCTACCTTCCTTCCAATTTAACCATTTTTCAACAGTATCGCGGTTACGAATGGGAGAAATTCGGAGCCTTCTGTGAGAGGATGCTCAATAAGCATCCTGGAGCTCAGCTTTTGAAATCAATGGGCGATCCCCCGGTTGATATACGCTTCGGGAACGACCAATACATACAATGCACTGCAGTCAATCCTGAGCCCGATCGAACACTTCAAATATTCACCAACCCCGACGTCCCGTTGTCCGTAAGGACCTATTATGAACACAGGCACGTAACTTCTAGTGGTTTCTTTTTCACTCGTGGTAACCCATGTATCTTCGCAGTGCCATCAATCTGTTCAGTTGCTCACGCCCCATCCGGAAGCTGATGCGGGACGGTACTGAGGAAGTGTGGACGGAGAAAACATTCTTCACAACTGAAGAAGAATTTCCTACAGTGTTGCGCCGTTCAGAAGTCGTGGAAATTGTCGTCACGGAGATCTCGCCCTTGGAGAGCGCCTTGACAGAGGTCGAGAGCAAGACCAAAGAGCTAGGGGCCCTTAACCAGAAGTTCTCCGCCCTTGCGAAGACAGCCCACACAGTGTCTACCAATGCCTTATCCATGTGCCTTAACGGTGCCGTGGACGCTCCGACGAACAGCGGAGTCGCTGCGTATCGTCAGACGTTCCTTACTCCAGAATATTTGTCCAAAAATCAAGATCGAGTCGAACTCATCGACAAATTGAAGACAGCCATTGACGATCAGGTATGTCCTTCACTAAATGTATCGAAGGTACCATTGATCCATAATCACAATCTAGGTTCGCATGATAGATAGCTGCCTCAAATTGCATGGTCAACTATGCCCCCATGAATTTATATCCTTCCACGAAACGTTGGAGAAGTTCTTCAAGAAGAATTTCCGTGAAGAAATTCATCGGCTTAACTTGGAGAATGCACCTTCCGACCAGACCACTGCCTCTACACCTCAGAATGAACTCGCCCATTCACAATACCAATCATCCCTCTACGAGCACTCGATTTCGCGACGTTCGCTATCAACTTCATCGACCAGCAGAGCTCCCTTCGTCATACCTCCCCTACAACTTGGTCGATCCGTACTGACACCTCCCCCTTCATCTCCCAACTCCCCCACAAGCCCTGTTGAAAACGGAGCTCACTCGAAACAAACCCCTCTCCAACGTCACCTCGCACATCTCGCGCGTCATGGTATCAACGGAGTCTCCTCCGCTCCCGGTGAAAACGGAGGGAGCGATTCACTTTCGCTTGAATCCCCGCGCAATTCTTCTGTCAACCTAGTGAATGGTATACATTCTGTTCACGGTCCGCAGATGTCTGGGGCCTCTGTCATGAGCTCGAACATAGGTAGCTTAGGCTCCTTGGGTTCACTGAAAGGCCGATTTTCACGGTTTGGAAGCCTGAAATTCGGTCGTCGCGGTGCCTCTAGTTCATGACATCGGTGTTTATCATATCTCTTCGTTCCTTGCTACTANTTTTTTTATATTCCCTCTGGATTTTGATCATTGTATGTAGTCTTTGAATGCACATCTCATTAAGGAATGGTATACTACAAGAAATAAATAGTCAAGAGCTATGTACGGTCCAGTCTAAACGTCACAGAGGTATGTGAATTCCTCCAATGGTTCTTTCGATGATGTCGGTCTTTTCTCCTGATGAAACGGTCAGAACGAAAGACATGACATGGGCCAAGGGAAGGATACTCACATAACGTGAGGTCCAGTCGTTTTGAGAACGCTCAGATAGCAGGGATAGGCTAGTGTCTGAGTCTGATGGGTCGGACGCGGCGAGCGAGGACATGGGCATATAAGGAGGATCGTCAATCGGATACCAAGACTTTTGACCAGGGACAACAACTTGGTCATGGGCCGTATCATCGATGCTTGGCACCAGAGTCGGTTCAACGTCCGTTCGCGAAAGTTCATGGGCCGGAATCTCAAGGTCGATGATAGTCTGACAAAGTTGCATCCGTCAGTACTTACTTGCTCACCCACGACGATGACGGAAGGAACGGACGCCAACTCACATATTTCGATAAAATCTTATAAAGAGCCTGATTCAACAACTCCCACGCAAACACCTTCACATCCTTCTCAATATTCCTCGGCTTCGGATGGGGAAACCCCATAATCCTCTGAAAAAACCGCTCAAACCCGCGTTTATGCTTCGACACCGTAATCGGGCGGAGTCCCTCCAAATTCCGCCTAATACGATTCTTCTCATCCACGGGAAACTCGTCGTTGGTGAGTTTCTCCAGCAACGCGATGATATCCACCGACGTCACGAAACACGCGTCCGTCTCGGGGCGGAGGATACACGAAATCACTGTATCCGTCTCGCGGTACTCTTCGAGCGTAATCGGCTCACACGACACGATCAACGTCCTCCCTTCTTGGACTTTACGAAACTTGACCAGCCGGCGACCTTGACGCCTCTCCTCCGCGGTCCAGTCGAGGACCATATTCTCCAACGGGGTAAGTAGTTGCAGGATGGGGGTGAGGTCGTTGTCCGAAGGCGAGGAATTGAGTTTCGGACGGCGAGAGATTTGGGGGTGATGTGTTACGGGGGGATCGTCGAGCGTTTCGCTGAGTAGTCGCTCGATAGGCACGTCATTTGGTATCCGGTAGACGGGGGTGCCAGACCGCGAGAAACGCGATATTTTCGCGACAGGAGAGGTCGCGACGACTTCTTCAAACGCCGTCTCTTCTTTCTCAACCCATCAGCTTGCATTCAAAGATACACAGAAACGAACACACGCTCACCTTGCTTACTATACGCAAACTCCCCACACGGCGCAGTCTCAATAACCGCATCATTAGGATCCAACAGCTGCACAGAAATCGGAACGACAAAACCAGAACTCGTCGACCTTGGCGGCGCCGAAGCCGTCACATCCCAGTACTCCCCACTCGGAAACTCATGAACGGTCGTCGCGACCGCCCGCTGGCCAAACAACAGCCTCGTGCTAATCTCCGTAAACAGAATAGGTTTAATCCGTATCTGCACCGAAACCATCGTCCCAGAGTCGCCTCCGAGTTGCTTAAAGCTCAACGGCTGGATGATTCCCGACGCGGAACGGGTGAGGGGGGGCGGAGCGTCGTAGGACGTATAACGTCGGGTAAACCCCAACTCTGCGAAAGTGGATTTGGCGTCTACGTCGAGAAACGGTGATTGGAACGAGGAGGAGGCCATACTCGCGAGGATGATGAAGAAGAAGGACGGGGGGTGCAAAGGGGGGGACGGCTTAGCGGATGATTAAATACGAGAAACTCGGGTGGGTGAGAGCATACGTCCACCCCCTTTCCTCGCATTGTGCATTGTCCAGGGTATGTCCCCGAGGGACCATATTGGTCAACGGAGGAATGCAGCTGAGTCCATATGTTCCGGTTCACAAAGCAGTCATATTGTTCGGTTCGAGAGGAGGGGAGCTGGGGAGAAGGAAAGGCGATGAAATTGACCAGTACGTATTTACAAATTGTTTTGGATCTTGATCTTGGAGGAGAGATCTGGGCTTTACCTTTTGTGGGGAGTCTCCTATGGAGAGAGTTGGACCCAGGGACCATGTTACAAACAATAAGGAATGATCGTGATCGGGGCTGAACAAAGTTGGACTTGAACAAAGTGATCCGTTCACAGGTATCCGTTCTGGGAGACCCTTTATTGACATCCGACATGCCTCGGGTCCCATTGGCCAGCTTGTGTTTCATCTGGTTGCCCATCTTTCCAGACACGAGCGACAGGCGGGATGTGACCCTCGGTGGAGAGGACTCTGTCGCATTTGGTGCATCGTGAGATGAACAAATCGCGGTAGGAGCAAAGGAGGCTCTGAACGGAGAGGTTAGCGTTAGCTTGGACTTTGGAACAACCCCGAAAGGATTCTTTTTTACCATGAGTTTCTGGAAGGGGACGGAAGGACAAGATTGGATCATCTTTGATATTTGTTGGGACAATGTTTGATAGATAGCAAACTCGGACTGAGACTGCGGGGTGATCTGAAGAACAAGGTTAGGGAGGTTTTCGATTGGTGGACAAAAGCTTACCTGTTCCCTCGGAGAAAAGACAGAAATGCTCTCGACAACCAGGGTAGGGTCGAGGTGCAGACAGTTCAGAGTCACGTAGGCGGCTAGGACGTCTGGTATGGTGAGGCGGACGATGACTGGGATATCTGTCTTTGGTGCGCCTCTGGATCTCAGCCATATGCGAAGGGAGCAAGGGTTTGTGCGATTAAAGTCGGCTACGAAGTCGGGGAGTTGGTCCATTCTAAGGGGAGTAGCATCTGAGTCTGTGGGCTGGGGGAACATGGATGGGTTGGTGGTCGTGCTTGTCGTCGGAGCAGGGGCAATGTAGGGTTGCGGTGAGCTGGGAGATGGAGGCCGSCTRARCAGGACGCGATGAGSGACAATATGAAGCTATGAATGGCGGCAAGACGGACCGTTTGCGCCTGTTCTCTCTCCTGGCGTTGTAAGTGATGTCTGATTTGTCGAGGAGCTCGCTGTCTCTTGCGGCGACGAGCGCATTCTGGACTGGATCTGAGGAGAGGCGTTCTTGGATGCTCTTGAAAGAGTTGTAGTGCTGTGTCGCGGTGACTGGCGTTCTCAGCAGAAACGGCGGAATTTGTCTCAGATATTGCACGGATTTGATTGCTTGACTGAGCTCTTCGATCTGCGATTCGAGGGTCGTGGTCGTCGTTGGGGACGATGTCGACGGAATTGGGTCGGTGGACATTTGGTGAGTGTAAGAGTGCACGTGACCGAGGAAATTGTTTTCTTCTCTGTCTGTGATGTCTGGCCGAAGTGCATTGCGCGTTGGATTGCGTTCGCTGCAGCTGCAACACAGACAGCCTCAGCGAATCGCGCATCGTCTCTACTCGACGCCGTCCCTCAGAGACTCGGCAGCCCCGCCGACCCGCCCGCAGCCGCCGCCGTCGCCTTCTCCGCATTCCAAACGCCTTCCGTTGCTCGGTCCTGGTCCCGTCAGGTCGCCCTCAACCTTGGACACTCGCCAGACAAATGCATCGAAAACACAATCCCGACAACAAGCTTCCTCAAAACCGGACAACACACCCATTCTCGAAGCGTCAAAGCGGGACCTCGAGGATGCTGAAAAACACGGCATCATGAAGCCTCCGCCACCAGACGCGTCCTGGCCGCGCCGTCTCCTCCACAAGGCCATCGAACTGTTTGTGTGTAGTCTCCATCCCACCTTCGCTTGCAATCCCTAACCCTCCCCGCACAGAAATTCTACTTCCGTGGTATCAAGCTCGTTTTCACACACGGCTCCCAAGTCAGAGCCATCCACCACAGAATACGCAACGGCGGCTCCCCCATGACAAGACAAGAGTTTCGCTTCATCCGGGTCTACTCCGAGGACATCAGAAAGTGCGTTCAACCTCCCCATATCCATCATTCCACCCTTCTCATGCTTTTTACGCCAGACTCATACCCTTCATCATCATCGTCCTCATCATCGAGGAAATCGTCCCTCTCATCGCAATATATGCTCCCTTCATGCTCCCTTCAACATGTGTCCTCCCTTCCCAACAAGAGCGCATACACTCCCAGAAGCAAACAAAGGCAATAGCCTACCTCGCAGAGTTCAAAGAGACCTTCCAACAACTCGCCAAGCTCGCTACCGAGTCCTCCTTCTCCACAGCCCGTCTCGCAGTGTCCAACGGCCCCACCGGTGTATGCGGGCAAGTACCTCTTCTCTCTCTCCCTTCATCTTCCCTGACACGACTCATCTTCCGTCACAGGATCCTCCGCCTCTCAACTCTCGGTCCAGACATGCTACGCCTCCGTCGCATCCGAAATCACCTCCAGTTCATCGCTGAAGACGACAAGTTGCTCATCCAAGAAGACATGGGAGCAACTCTGCGTCCCGACCAACTCCGCTCCGCTCTAGAAGAGCGCGGTCTGTGAGTATCCTTATGTCCATCCTCCATCCTCTCCTTATCTTACTCCCCTCAACAGACTATTCTCCGAAATCAGCCCCAGAGACCAACGCGAGAGACTAAGAGCATGGCTCCAATCCCACCTCACCACCACTGAAGACACCACATCCCCTCGTCTACGCTACATCCTCCAACACCTCGTCTCCTCTCCCTAGTCTCTTCTTCTTCTTGGGATGGCATCACATACATATTATCTCATTAGACCTTTTCCTTGTTGTCACTGTCTACTTACACCGACTTCGCATATAATACACCCATCCACGACTCCTGCTTCCACGGCGCAAGCATCACCGCCCTCTGTGCCACCCCAGTGCCCCCTTTCCCATACAAAGCCAACGCAATGCCGTTCAAAGTAAGTGTCCCCGCCTGTTCTTCCGGATCCTCCGACTCGGACGCAAGCCCATTGAACATGGACAACGCAGTCCCAACATGTCCACTCTGAATCACCAACCTAGCCATCTCGCGTCTCATCTCATAGTCGACAGGCGAGATGACCACGGCTTTTTGCGTCGTTAGGAATGCTCCCGAGAGATTATTCTACCATCCACCAAGTCAATCACCAAATCAGAATATGACCATTGACACGCATAGTCTCCTGTAGTTATAAGAAGGATGCTCACCTGGGCCAGATGATTCTGAATGAGTAGATGGTTAATATCCCCACACGGATCCAACTTGCGCTGCTCATCCAAAGGAAGTGCAACAATCTCCGATATCGCTGCATCAATCAAGTTTTCATCGTCCGAGAGTATACCCATCGTCGCAAGAGTCTGCATCAACGCCAAACTATCACCATTCGTCGAGATGCTACTCAAGAAGTCAGTAACTCATAAACGAGTTTCGCCATATTATATATAAAAGGAGGGATAACGCACCTTTGTAGGAGGCTAGTCTTCGCATGCTCTCGATACTCCGCCGTACCCAACATCCAAAGCACCTGACCCTGCAAACAACTCAACAAACTCCCCATCCTCACATCACCCCTCACTCCCACCTCCTGCGCCGCCGCATTCAAATTCCCCATCGCCTCCTCCACATCCCCCATCTTATAACACGCCAACGCACACCCAAGCAAACACTGAAACCTCAACACCAAATTCTCCCTCTCCTTCTCCTTCTCCTTCACTCCATCATCATCGTTTTCATTTTCCAGAGTTTCCGGTAACAACCCCAACGCACCACCAAACATCTCCACACTCGCCCCATACTCCCCCCTCCCCAACTTCACCCTCCCCAAACTCACACTCACCATCGCATACCGCGCCTCCACCTCCGTCGATTCACTCTCCTCATACGCCGCCTCCAGAATCGCGATAGCCTGACCAAGTGCACCGTCCGCTTCATCCAGCAACCCAAGTCGTTCACACACGAATCCGTAGAGCTGTAAACCCTGTGGATCGTGTGGATACCGCTGGATGTACTGGGTGAGTGTGAAGAGTAACTGAGGGAGGTTCTGTTTCTGTTTCTGCGCTGCCACGGATGGAGGAGGAAGGAGATCTGGCTTTGCCACGAGACTTTCTTTAGCGAACCATATGTCGGCTGGGGGCTATTACACAAATGCATCTAAGCAAACACATTCACAAAAGAAGGGTGATACAACACTCACCAGAGTCAACTTCATCGACAACGAATGCTCGAACAACGCATAGCACCTCGCCCGATTTCCCTTCACCTCAGCGACAAGTGCCTCCGCAACCCACGTCAACCGATACTCCGGATCCAAAACATGCGCCTTCCCCAACGCCTCCAACGCCAATTCGACATCCCCATGGTACAGATACAACAACCCCAACTTCGCCCAGACACCAGCATTCTATAAACGAAATGCTCAGGGACGCTAACAGGGACGATGATAGCCCGATTGTACATACTTTCGGGTTCACCTCCAGTGCCTTGACATACGCATGTTGAGCCACCTTTGGTCGATCGCGGAATTCCAGATCCCCAAGAGTAGTCCAATAAAGATCGTTCGTAATATCTTGCTTGAGTGCCCGTGTCAGCGCGTCGTTCGCTTCTTCCCTAGCATTCGAGATATCTTTCTCGGAGTTACGGTCCATCCAGCACATCAGAGCCAACGCATAGTCATAGTGGGAGCTCGCAGCAGCTACGACATCGGATGAGGCCAGACTTCGTCGGAGATCATAGACGACAACCGCCAGCTCGAGAGGTTGAGGGACGTCTTCTAGTGTGAGCTTGATCATTTTAGCGAGCCCATCCCTGATAGTAGGCCGCAACATCCTGACAAGCTCTTGATAAGTTTCGTCCGCATCCGGAATCCTCGACGGTGCGATCTTCGACATCATCACCAACGCATCGCCCACAACTTTCCACGCCGTCGCACGCAGACCCACCGCATTCGACGTAGCTTTCAGAGCTATCTTAATGCTCTCAGTAAACCACACACCCGCTCTCGCAGCGAACCCACGCGTCGATTCATACCGCCCCAAATCAAGGTACGCCTGCGCCTGCGCCATAGCCACGCCAACCTGACTTGGTTCCTCCGCCAACGCAGCTTCGAAGCAACTCAACGCCTCGGCGTAAAGCCCCGTCTGCTGCTTGAGCTGACCGATGCGATACAGACAAACCCAATCGCCCGGCCGGAGTTTGAGTGCCGATGAAAACGAGTTGAGCGCAGCTACGTAGCGTCCGGCCTTGCAATACGCCTCTCCGAGATACAACCATGACGAATAGTCTTCAGGCGAAGATCGAAGGACTGTGTGGAATGCCCGGATAGCTGCTTCGTACTTGTTATTATTCTGATGCGTCACAGAGTCTATATATCAGGTAGGATTCGCGATAAACATTAAGACTCACCGATTCGACTACTCCAATAGCCTTCCAAGCCCATACAACCTCAGGCCGTGCATCATCCTCAACCTCAATCCCAGGAATCTCCACTTCAGACCCCTCACCCTCAATCACACGCCTCGCAACGACTTCCACCAAATTCCATGCATTATCATCCGCGAATCCAAGCGCCAGATATTCCGCCGCCTTAATCTCCCTCGCATCAAGCTCCACCGCCTTCTGAAAACACTTCAACGCCCTCGCAGAGTCCGGATGCTCGGCAACCTCAAGATAATACGTCCCCAGCGAGGTGAACGCAGGCGCAAACGTCGGATCGGCTTTCAAAGCACTGATATAATACCGATATGCTTCCATACGGCTTTCCTCTGTCTTTCCATGAGCAAATTGATTCGTCTGACGAAGWTTTTWYTYKTYTGACGGRRGGKGGRRGGGGGGGGTGAGTTACTTACTGTTCAGGATACGACAACCTTCACCGATCCTCCAGGAACACCTCGACCTTGCTGTCTTATCATCTACAGGATACGAAGGCAACAGTCTCTCCAGCGTATCGATCTGATCTTCCTCCGGATCAATGTGAAGGCGAGACCAAGCGAGCTCCTCCTGAGCGAACAAGTGCAGGAGGGTGTCTTCCGGAATATGCCTGACAGCAACCTCGAGGACGGCCGCAGCATCCACCCACTCTTTCGCAGTTGAAAGGATAGCAGACTTGGCAAGGAGGCACGCAACATTGTTGGGTGAAAGGCCTAGGACTTGATCGAGAATGGGGGATGCTTTAGAATGGAACTTGGGAGAAATATTGACCAAGGAAACCCCAAGGATCGTGTTGAAGCTCAAACGCGTGCTGTGGGATCAAACAAAAACAAAAACAAAAACAATCAGGATATGCCAGGAATACCAATGGGATAAGATGCAACATCTCCCAACTCCCACCTTTTGTATTCTTTATTATCCACGGACTCCTGACTGTCAAGCAGCATCAAACCCCTTCGAGCCAGCTTTACGGCCGTAGGATAGTCCATTTCCCGAGAATATAATTCGGCACTTATGTGACAAGCAACCCTCGACGTCTTCGTAGCAGCTTGGCCATTCTGTGGCACCATGAAGAGTCATTGACGGAATGCTTAGACGTGGAAACTCACCATGAGTAATGCTAAAGCATTGTTCGAATCATTGGACGATGTGGGAGATTCCTGGGTTGCGTGGTATGCAAGGAAGGCAGAGAAAACCTTGCCAAGGTTGGATGTCGGAAACAATTTCGCGTACTGCTGCATTTGCGACACTCCATAGCCCTCTAAAACACACATAAGTAATAATCCCCATTTTAGAGCCCAATGGCAAGGGGGAAATTTCAATAAACTCACCAACAGTTTCAGTATCAATCCACTCAAAATACATCGACCACGCCAATTCATCCGCAATTCCAAGCAACACAATCCCTTTCACAAGCTTATCAACATCATCCTTGAGCTGCTCCCTCTGACTCGACGAAGGGAGCGATTGTAATAGATCCAATTTTCGTCTCAAAACTTTGGCTTCGGCGGCACGACGAACCTCGTCCGTCGCATTTGGATGAGAAGATATTTCGTCGTATAGTTTGGGGAGCTGCACGGGCCAATGTTTCGTTGGTTAGATGGTAGAACGAAGATGAAGATACAAACGGGATGGCTCACCTCCGATTCGAGCAAGACCTCAGTCTTCACCTCCTTCGTCAAGACATCCAAGCTAGGCGCACCAAGCCGAGTTCGACGCTTCGCTATCTCCTTCTCAATGAACGAACTCTCCTCGGCCTCAATGATAGACACGATCTCTTCAAGCGTCGGCAGAGTATTATGCACAGCTTCTTGAACGGGCGTATTCGACGTCGGATTCGTTGGATCGGGAGGGGGTAGATTCAAAAGGGCATCAAAAACCACAGACCCATGGAGGAGTAGCTTTAGCGCGTCTACAAGCTTGACGAATCATCAGTAAACTTTGACAAAAAGGCCGACAATGCGTAAACTCAAACGAGGGTAGGAGATCCATGGCATCTTCGTATCGCGACGATTTTCTGCACGCATTCAGCGCATTTGGTGACATCCGCCCTAGTATGAGCTCAGTAGACAGATCATGCGACGAAGTTGACATTCGTACGGATTGGACCCATAAAGCAACGCTAGATGCTGAAGGGACGCGACGCAGTCATCCCATCGCTCCGCTTGGTCGTAGAACTTACAGAGGCCCTAGAGTTGCAGCCAAGTCAAAGGGTCCATTGAGTCACGCAACTGGGCATTGGACGGAACGGTCGAACCTGCCATGCCAAAGGTAGATCAGGCTTCACTTCCGTTGCTCGTTTATAAGCCTATTGCAGATCTTGAGAAGCTTGATCACAAAAGTGGTAGTAAGTAGAAGTACTTGCTCGCTCGCCGCGTGTTCTTGTAGCTCAAGAGATGAAAGACCAAGAAATACGAGACTTGGGCCCAGTCGATGAACGTCATTTTTCGGTGAATGTTGAGATGAAGGCAACCTACGCGTGGTAATCAGATGGATCGTAGTCCAATGTTTGTTGAGCTGCAGTCCTTGCAGATACAAAGTCTTTCTTTGCAATGAAATCGCGAGCTGCCTTTAACTTTGCCTTGGTCGAGGCCATCCTTCTCGACGGTGGCGGATTGGGTTGAGAACTGGGACAAGCTAGGGGTAATATGCACGACAGGGGGTGATAAAATAAATAACAAGATGCTCCAATGCAGATGTTCAAGCCATCAACTGGCTACACCACGACGAATCTCCGCCAAAGCCTCGTTCGGTTTCATTCCAACCATGCGCTCAACGAGAGCCTGAGCTTCATCCCAATCCATCGGCTCGTCGTCATCCTCCTCAACCTGCTTCCCACCATCCTCCTTACCAGCTCCGAGACCCCAACCTCCCATACTGACACGCGAAGAGGGACCGTCCGGATCCGGACTCCTACATTAACGACATCAAAAAAAGTACAGTTCCATATCGCAATGAAGAACATACCGAAGTGCCTCCAAAAGTTCCTGCTCTCGTTCAGCATCAGAGGTAAACCCACCAAACACGTTCCTCGGCGTCTCTCCACCACCCTCTACATGCTCATCGTCCTCTCCCCCACTTCCAGCCATGATCGTACCCGTTTTCCCTTTCCTCTTCTGAGCGATCCGGCCTCGTCGATCGCGGGGCAGTGCACCAGAAAGGAAAGTGGTTTGATGTGCGCGACCACCATGCATAGCTCGAGGGTTTGGCGAACGCATTCGGTCCGCAAACGANCCCGGAGAGCGAATGACGCGGAGGAGATCCATGATAGCACCTTCACCAGCTGTAGGCTGAGGCGGAGGGGCGGAAAGGGTGAAGGCAGGAGGCCGTCTTCGCCCTTGTGATGCGAGGACTAAGAGCCTGTCGTTTGTCAGCAACCTAGCGTAGATAATGAAGTGAGGAAAGACCTTACATTTGTTGAAGTCGGGGTTGATGATGAGCGGAGGTTTCTTGGAGGTCTTGTTTGCTAGAGAGGCGGATATACAGACGAGATGATATGGGCAACACCACTCTGTCCCGAAACGATCGTAACGCGACGGATCGCACATCTATCACGTTTGAGGAGTGCATCGACAGTGACGCTGTAGTCGATATTGAACTTTTCGACGGTTGTCTGCCGGGCGAGTTGGCACGGTGACCTTTGGGGGCCCGGTATAAGGATGAAAGGAGTGAATCTGTTTGCAGTGGAAGGAGAACCTGGGGGTTTATTGTTAGGGATTTGAAGACGGACGAGCAAAGAGTAGATGTCCATTACCCCTTCAATATAGGGAAGGACTTGATCCCAAAAGAAATTCCAAACTTCAACGAGGCGACTGAGGAGCTTCTCATCATCGATGCCGGATAGTTTGGCGTTCAACGTAACCATACCAGATGAAATGAGTTCGAGGGTATGGTTTTCAAGGGTTGCAAGGGCTTTCGACGGGGATGATGGGATGACTTTCTCGATGTGCTGCCGGACGAGTACATTGAGATCTTCTCTAAGAGTATGTGATCAGAGCTCTGAGGGGTGAGAAAAGGATATGTTATTTACATGGGTATACGCAATGGTTCGCCGTTGAAGAGGGGGAGAACATAGATGTGCAAGGTGGTCCATGGATCTGAAGAAGAGCTCGAGAGGGGTGCAGATGGGGGGTTTGGGAGCACCGGAGCAGGTGAGAGAGCAGGTGGAAGATTGGGTGCGAGACTTCCGAGACGGTGCATCTCCTTCTGCACGAGCTTCGTGTCATACGTACGACCGTACATAGGCTTTGAGGGGGAAGTATGTGCCTTGGACGTCGTCGAGCTCATCATGGGCGTCGGCGAAGCTGCTTGCTCGCGGGAAGGAAGAGACTGATCTGAAGGCCGTGAGTGAAGAAGTTGATGATGGTGGCTTGATGAGGATGCTGATGACGACTTGTTATGCGGTGTCTGGCCTCCAGCAACAGAGAGCGACGACGAGATCTTCTCGGCCAGATAACCGAGGCGTCTCGACGTTATCGCAGACGACGAGGGCGTAGCATCTGTGTTGAGTGGGCTAGACAGGATGTTGTTGTTCGTGTCGTGGACTTGGACCAGACGAGGTGATGGTGCAGGCGTCTGTCTGGGCGTCGCATCAGACGATGAGCGCCGTCGAGGTTCAGACGACGATTCGTCGGCGGCAGGAGCGGACTGTTCATGGGAACGACGGGGAAGAGGATGCGTGTACGACGACGCCCATCCGGAAATCATCCTTCTTCGTCGTCGTGGTCGACGTCGACGTCGGGTTTCATAAGCGCCCAAATATACTTCTATGTTGCGCCGACTTGTCATCTTGGCTCTGGAATCTTCTGCGGACGACACTTGCGCTGCCATCGTCGACTCGAACAGAAGAATCCTTGCAAATGTTGTCACAAAGCAACATGCTCTGTCAGTCTCTTTCTTTTCCGTCTTGAAGGCAAGCCTTGACACCAACTCTAGACACGAAGCATTCGGAGGCATCCATCCTTCTGTGGCTATAGAGGCCCACCAACGCAACATGCCACGGACTATAAGGGCTGCTTTGCATGATGCTCAGCTGTCCGTACACGATGTCGACGGTATTGCGTTCACCCGTGGACCAGGCATTGGCGGTTGCCTCAGCGTCGCGTCAAACGCTGCTAAGAACCTTGCAGCTGCCCTCGACAAACCTCTCGTCGGCGTGCATCATATGGTGCGGTTACTCTTTTCTTCAACATTCGCTTTGATTGTTGACCGTTTAGCGTTCACCAAGCAAGCCCATGCCCTGACACCCCTTCTCACCTCACCCCCCTCGGACTCTCCCCAATTCCCTTATCTCACCATCTTAATATCGGGCGGTCATACTCTTCTTCTCTTAGCAACGTCCGTTACCGACTTTAAAATAATGGCTACCACCGCAGACGAGAGCATAGGACGTGCTTTCGACAAAGTCGGTCGGATGCTCCAGATGGAATGGGGAACCCATGGTCCTGCCGCTAGCCTGGAGCACTTTGCTTCTGAAGCTACCGCTCCAGAGATAGATCAATCTACCCCGTTCCCTAAGCCATTTTGGAAAAAGCCTGCTTTTTCGTATGCGTCTTTACACTCGACCGTCGAACGTTATATCCATTCCCATGGCTCTATAGATAACGTGGATATTCCGACAAGGCGCGGCTTAGCATACTCGTTCCAAAAGGCTGCTGTCGATCAATTGGAGGATAAATTGCTCCTAGGCATGCAATGGTGTGAAAACCATGGTGTTGATGTAAAAAGTGTCGTCGTAAGCGGCGGGGTAGCAAGCAACCAATACCTTCGTTCACGGTCAGTTCTGTCCTTCCGTCATCACTCGCGTCACCATATCTAAATGAATATATATTAGCTTGGAGAACTTTTGTTCATCTCATTCATTGCGAGCCTTTTTCCCTCCGGTCTCTCTATGCACAGGTGCGCTCATCCTTACACTCACAACTTGTTACGTTATCCCCTAATATCCACCACCGTAGACAAGGCCGCAATGATTGCTTGGGCATCAATGCATCGATTTCTTGCGAATGACACTGACGAATATACAATCGGCCTGCGTCCGAAGTGGTCCATCGAAGAACTGGACCAGAAAGAGTAAGTAACTCTACAAAACGGCACTCATCGATCATCGAGCAGTTGTCAACCCTTCCATACCAAAAGATCTATACCATGAATATTACTCAATAATTACAGGCAATAATTACATCGAAATATAATCTACCAAGAAATACGCGTGAGCTCCTATCAATACCCAGTTAAATCAATGCAGTCATCATCAAGTCGACTATCCTGCGACGAGGAAGGGGTCCTCATAGCAGGCGCACTTCCGGAAGCAATTGGGAATGGCCGAGGGGGCCGTCTGGCAGGCTGCGCCGAAGGCAAACAAGGTCCTCCGAAGTCGAGGTCATCGTCGTCAAACATTTTATCACCTTCAGCTCGGAAAACCGACGGAACACGTCCCATGGGAGGTAAAGCTTGCGGACCTGTCACATTTCTCTGTATCGGCTCTTGCTGAGCGTGGATCCGTGGTCGTTTCGCTGGGCAAGGGATTGGGGCAGGCGGCTGGCTGCGCTTCGAGCCGATACTGCTCCCGCTTGCAGCCGTTGCCTGACCGCCAATCCCCCGCGATGTACCAGAAGCACCAGCATCGAACTGGGTACCCGGACAATGAGATGGTCGAGGTTCGCGTGCTGACGGCTGTGAAGCTGAATACCGGACCATGTCATGAATCCACGGAGGAGTCTGACACCGAGGGCGTTGCGTACTAGAAGTGGTTGGCTTTACATGCCTCGCCTGTGTTGCCCTCCCTGAAGTCTGTCGTGGAGGGACGTCTTGTACAACTCCCCTCCTTTCTCGATTCTTGCCCTTTCCCTTCCTTGGTGCTATCGCGTCTTCAAACATAAAATCGAAATGACTTCGTGGTGCTTCTTCATTCGGCGAGTCA
>JAPEVF010000687.1:0-23907 GCA_029747585.1 Pleurotus djamor
CCAGCGTACTTTGTTTCGCTTTTGGTAAGTTGCCGGCGTCCTGACGTCACTGAAAAAGCTGTGGGAGCCGAGAAAGCAGGCCCCTTCACACGTCTACCAGACGCGGGCGCTTTTTCATCCTTTGAGGTGAGTTGTCGGGCCGAGGCGGCCTGCCAAGCGGACTTTAACAACTTTTCATAGCGCCGTCAGATTTTACATCGGAGTACATATCTAGTCCCTGCTCCCCTATCTTTACTTCGCTTCTCGTCAAAATAGGTTTTCCTGATGTACACGCTCAATTACTTAATCTAATTACTCAAGCTCAAGTCCTTCGCCGTTGCTTTTCTTGAAACCATCTTCGAGTCCCAGAAATCGGACAAATTCTCGTCGTGCCCAGGTCCACGTTTTTTCTTCCCGCACCAAGGGAACGTACCTGGTGTCCTCTCGACTTTCAAGTCGATGGAGGTAGTGGATGAAGACGCTGGGATGGGTGCTGGATGATGGAAATGCGAAACCGACGCTTCAAGCTTCAAGACCTATGGAATTGGTGACGATAGAGGTTGACGTTGAGCGAGCGGTGCGTCTCGTGTTTCCATCACACGACAAGCATCCTTAAACATTCTTCTAGGCTCATATATGGATACCGTAGTAGTACTCTGCTACCTTCATTAGAGTATGTCCGCGCGTAACGTTGTCGTCTGGGACTTCTGCGGGGCTCAAACTCAGAATCCATCCTCGCAACCACGTCTAGTAAGCGTCTCCTCGCTCCTCACGCGTCACGGTGTATCTCATCCCTCAGAGNAAGGCCTTTGCATTGCGGCGTACCCACGGTAGCTCGTCCACCATCGCCGTCGCTTACACGCTGTTTCGAAGAGAAGCCGAAGCATAGGATTCAAATAGGTGTGTGGTCATTCTCCCTTTTCCCCAACTTCTCCCTACTCCCCAAATCGAGTAAGCGCCACTGTAGCTGGGATTCCGATCACTGTGTCGCGTGGAGAGTGGAGACACGGACCATAATCAACTTGCTCTACTCTAAGATTCGAATCCTGTTCACCTCGCATGTAGCCTCTCGTTGCCTCCCTCCCTCTCTCCCTCCCTCTCTCCCGAATGAGGTTCTCATAGAACCGTACCGTCCCAAGCTCCTTCTGCCATGGTAACAGGGGTAATGGGAACATCAACTGATGGACCCGAAGGCTGGAATCGCGCGTTCTGAGACTCAGAGGGATGTTCTTACTCTGAGCTCTGAGTTGCTCGTGTTCGTCGGTGTTGTGTTCATCGCGCCTCAGTCCAATTTGTCGCGATTAGCATACGTCGTAGTGGATGTATCATGTAGAGTATCTGCCCCGCTGGATATTCAATATTCAATATTCAGTATTCAGTACTCAGTATTCAGTACTCAGATTGCTGTTTGCAGTTTGGGGCCGGCCGTAACCTCCTTCTCAGTTAAACTCTTAAACTCATTGAGAGTACATGTGACTATGTTGAGGATACGACTCTACGAGTAGCCGGCGGTTTCGGTTTTTCCGTTGGACTTTCCTTGATCTGAGCTGGTGCTGCTGTTTGCTGTTTGAGGTTTCTTTGAGGTGGGAGTATGGTAGGTATGTAATGCGCTGTGGACGTTAGACTCTGTTGAGGGAGGAGTTGGGGAGTTGGGGAGGAGTTGGGGAGGAGAGGAGGAGGGGAGGAAGAGAGAAACAGCACCGTGTGCAAAGCACGAAAAAGTGGATGGTAGAAAACAAAAACAAAAACAAAAACAAAAAGCAAGCATGGATGCACAATTGAGTACTTGATAGATGATCTCGGGTGGGTTGCGTTGGGTTGTGGAATTCGTTCAGTCGACCCGACCTGGTCTACTCCCGCGCGGATGAAAGTTACGACTCTGGAAAATCCAGGATAATTATTAATTAATGATAGGAATTTATGTACATATGTAAATAATTAAGAACATATCATGGGTTTAAATTTGTTATTTGTTATTTGTTCACTTGGATTGTCAAATTAATTATCTGCACTGTCCATGTACACTGAGGTTACCTAGCGTATGTAGAGTACATTGTAATTTGTATGAGCCATATGCGATAGTTAAATAAAATAGTGAAAATGCGACGAGTCACGACAGCGGGTTGGTTTGTATTTTAGGCTTTGTATTTTAGGCTTTGTATTTTGTATTTGGGATATATGGGATGCGCTTTGAAAAGAAATGGGACTTGGCATATGCACTTCCCTCCGATCGGGGGACGGTGAAGGCGCGTCTCGTTGATTTGGTTCTGGGATTTGTTTCATTGACCTGGAGGCTGGGAGAGGGGCACCACCTCAAGGCTCGGAGTCTACTCTAGGTTGTTGTCGTTGAACGTTGAACGTTGAACGATTGAACGTTGAATGTGTTGGACATTTGATCATCAACGTTTCAACCTGCATCAGATGACAGTCAGGATTAACCTCTCCACTCTTCGTATCATAATCTATATTCTAGAATTTAGTAGCTTTTATGTAAACCAAAAATGCGATCTGCGATCTTTGACCTCGTTTTAAGTTCTAAGTTTTGAAAGCCTACCTACAAGTGACCAGGCGGACCAGCGGGTACACGAAATTTGTTTTTGACAAGTTTTTGAAGAAAAAAAAAAGGTCATGCGTATCATCGTATGTATCATTGTATGTATATATGGAAGTCATGAAACACATAATAGTGGGAAAAAGAAAACTTGCTGTTGTACGACTGCATGTCCACCCCATGCGGGGACTCACGTTGATGGTGCTTGATTTTAACGTTGTTTTAACGATTTGGTCAGGTCTCCTGGATCACGGGATCAGCCGAATTGGGTTTAAATTTGAAATTCGTAGTCCGCGTTTTGCTTCTACTCTGAGTCTTTCCTCTCGGACACCGTCCATCTTCCTGCTGTTGAGTGTAGACGACAGCTTATCATTCGGAGGACGGTACAAATTCCTTGTTCACTTGCTCAATACCTGGAACGCGGGATGGATCGGCCCTGGAAGACTTGAGGAGGGTTGGAGGAAGAGCAGGGAACGACGAGGACGCGTCATCGTGAGTTGTATGCTGATTCTTGTATTTTCGGTTGGCTGATTCTCGAGCGGATCGACTAGCTACGACCATTCTGACGTGGAATTTGAATTGGATTGGGTTCAAGTGATTCGGCGCTCGTTTCCCGGGTTCCCCTCCAGCCGCGCAAATCAAAGAGTCGACGCGTGTGGAGTTTTCACATCCCAAGGCGACGGAGGTGCTTGAATGACGTGCTGTATCTGCTTGTACTAGTCGCTGGGGAAATGGAACGGATGAGTATGTGATGGAATGGATGATGGTGCGTGGTCGACCAACCGCTGGTGCGTCTTTCCTTCCGTTCCTCCGACACGAGCAACATCCTCAGCTACTCCCCTACACAGACCCGTCCATACAGTAACACATGGCCGCGCGTCCTGCTGTCCTCCCAGACGTCCGCAAGCCCGAAGTCACAACGCAACACCAGAACTCCCCTCAAACTCAACCTCACGTTCTTACTAACACGCCCCCTCACGGCATATTCAATTCAATCCCCCAACCCCCCAGAGACGGGTTTCTGCGTACCTCTACGCGCTAGTCAACGATTCGGATCCGTCTCGCTTACATGTTGGTCTACACGACGAAGACGCTGTTTTCTGGTCCTGGAGAAGCCGAAGTCTGGGATTCAAACTGGTGCGTGGTGGTTCTCCTTTCTCCCTCCTACCCAATCGACTAACCCCCTCTGTAGACGGGACTCCGATCACTACGTTGCGCAGACGCTGGACGGTATCCACACTCTGAACGTTGAACGTTTGAACGTTGGGATGATTTTCTACACGCATATACCCTTCTTCGGTGCCCTCCTGAACGCGGTTTTGCGTAGAGCAACGTCGTTCCGAGCTCTCCCGGCTGCCATCTTTCGTTTTTCCTCGTTTCGAAGGTCGACCTGACGCTGAATGAGAGGTCGGTTTGGGAAGCTGGAGCGTTGGGGGCGTTGGGACGATGCCGTGGGCTGGAGGCTTTGTAGGTTTTCGGAGAGGTACGTTCATTACCAATGCCTTTTGTCGCTACTCTTATGACTTTGTGCAGCGTCCGTCTCATCAACACGAAGCTGCCGGTGCCTGGCTGTACACGACGCTTGAGCTGGGTATATGCTCGTCGGTTGCAACGAATCTCGTAGCTGACATCGTGCCTTTCTCCGAAGCTTCAATACGACGATGCGACAAGCCACGCCCTCCCACCCGTGAACATGAACGTTATGAACATGTATCGCGTATTCGGTACGTTCTTTCTCCGTTCCACCTCCTTCCGTTACTCACCCTCTCCCACCCTCTTCTACTCGGCTAGACAACTTAGCTTGACCCTCTTCGTGGGTACCTACCAACAACCACCTTGATGCAAATGAAGCGCGTAGATGACCGTCGACAGCGGTGGCGTACATGTACATACTTGACTCTCCCTCAGTCCCATCACTTCTCCATCCTCTCATCCTCTCATACTCTCTACCTCTCCTCCCCTCCCCCCATTGCGTGGTGACGGAGGGTTCGATGTCAACCACCTTCGTCGTGCGCGTCCACGTTTTACGCACTTATCCTAGGGCTGCTTTTAGCGTGCAAAGTGTCTGTGTGCCATCTGATCCCTACTCTATCTAGAGTACCTATCATGCATCACGCATCACGCACCATACCGTAGAGACTTAGAGTACTTCCACATGCCGTGTCGTCTCGTTAGTCACTACTGAGTTATCGTTCATCGTTCATCCTTCGTCGTAGCTACCTTCGTGACCCCGTATTCATTAACCATTGACCATTGACTGGACTTTATTCCACACTCCCCTCATCACGCCGTATCTCTCATCACGCCTTATCCCACCCCACCCCTGGTGCCCTTGGGAGCTTCAAAGTTCACCGGAATCAGTAGAAGTCTAACCAAATCTGAAAAAGTAAAAATGACCCATGAACGTGCCAGCTTTCGGTTTCGACTTGTCAGAGGAATTTTGTTGGGGAGTGGAGTTTTGGAGTGTCGTAATTTTGTTGGGTGACCTGGTTGATTTCTATGGTGGGAATAGGGATAGGTGGGTTGGGTGTACTTGAATGGTGGATGGAGAGTGGACAGTGGACAGTGGAGAATACTCTAGAGCGCTCGGGCATCTACTCTACCTACAATAAGGTGTTGAATTGTACTCTAATCGACGAGTATGAATCCATCGTCTACTCTACTCTATTGGCTCTTATCGATTATCGTTTACGGTTCCTCTCATGAGTCATGACTTGCTTCAGCGTCTGTCTGATCAAGATTCAACACGGAAACCCATCGGGATTCAGTACCTGGATGCGAAAAAAAGCAGTCGTGCTATTAGCGCTGTAAAGCCTCAGAGTAGGTGAGGGTGAGGGATTGTTGGTGTGATCTCGAGCGGTTTGTGAATTGTTTGGGGGACTTGTGTTTGGGGCATCAGGAGAGCTTGAGGAGAGCGGAACGCGGAACGCGTAGCGAGGAATCGGGATGATGTGAGAGTCCGAGAGAGGGTGTAATGGTGTACTCTGACTCGGATTCGCGTGTACGCCGTTGATCTTGATTTGTTTTTCAATCTGAACGGAGCTCGGCGTGAGATGGATGGTTTGTGGTTTTCCTAGGGTTTTAGTGTTGTGTTCCTCGTTGTCGTAGCTCGCAAAGTCACACAGGAAAAAGAACTTGCTTACACTTGACCACGTACCGGTACGTCTGGTTGCTGAGAGGAAAGCAGGAAATGAAAACGAGATTTCTTAACGTCGTTGTAACGGTAACGGTAACAGTAGGATGCGAGACCAGTTTCTTGAACCTTGACATTATGTGATAAGCAAAGAATTCGATGCCGCCAACTTGATAGTGATAACAGAGTATAAGTACTCTTGAAAGTAGCCAGCCTTGTAAGTAAGTAGTAGAGTATTGGGACGACGTACAAAATATCTCTCCTGCGGTATCTCCTTAGCGATGATGTGAACATTATGGGTCGTCCTAGTCGTTTGTGGGATTTGTTCAGTTGACTTGTGACCGTACCTATGGTCTGAGGATACTACGGACAAGGTTTGTGGATTTGTCGGCTGACCTTGGTCGGGTCGCGGCTCGCTATCCAAATATTCATGCGTCCCGGATACTATTAGGCATCCGTTGAAAATTCAGTTTCCCTTCCTAACGCTTCCTCCATCTCATATCCATTTAATCAATGGCCTTCACTGTGCGCCTATGTGCAAGCTTTGACTCGCAAGTGGTTGGAAAAATTAACCCAACATACGCAATCATGCCACCTCTTTAGTGCCCACGCCCCAGGATGGGGTGCATGAGATTTGGGATTTTCTTACGCAACCTGTTCCAACTGCCAGTCATAACCAGAATTGCAGGAATCCGATCCTCGACGTTCTTTCACTGAAAAGTCGAACACTTTCCTCCTAAGTCAACTTCAACTTCGTACTGACATGCCCTCCATACTTATTAGAAACTCAAACCTCCACGTCAAACTCTGTCTTTGAATTTGTCGGTGTAAAAAACAAGAATGTTTTATAATTTATTAAAACATGGTACTTACGTATGTATATGGGTTTAGCAACCAAGTCGTTGAGGAACAAAACGACTCGCATTGCTCGAAGGTTTCATTTGCCCTTGTGGTGTGGTCGTTGTGGCTGGCGGATTGTTGTAATTTTGTTGGCGAACTTGGAAGGGTGGGAACAGGGGTGTTGAGTTCGAACTTCGGAGCATCCGTTGCTAGCATGGGTTCTTCTTTCCTTTCATCACAACCACCAAGCTTTCAAATATTGACGATGGTACTCTCAGTTGATGTGGTTTTGTTTCCTGGATCCCTGCGGTGTATCCACAATGCTCACTCACCTGACCTATCTAGGAATACAGGGAGAAGCGACACATGAAACCGAAAATGAAATTTTCATCTGTSYTCTTGTSRRTCGTTGAACGCGTCCGAGTCCGAGAGCCGTGGTCCGATACAACCTGTCGTATGGCCAGCGTCAGCTTCGACGATTCATGAACCAGCTTTTGAGCGTTGACTTTCCCAACAACGGGTCTTTCACGCTGCCAAAGCCATCGAAGCCTGTGGACGTTAGTATGGAAGCGGTGAGTTTTTCTTAACATCTACTTTATCCCCGCTCTTCATTATAGGCGGTCACTGTTGATGCTAACTACATGATAGTGGGACGGTCTCGCCTATCTTCCCTCGGGACCGTGAAGTTTGAACTTTGGGATATAATCAGTGATCCACGTCGCAGTTGATCGGTGGATGACTTGCAAGCCAGTAGGAAATCAGACTTTCCGTCATGAATCACCTCCTCATCCTCCTCACCGTCCGTTCAAATCGGTTCCATATCTGACGGATCAATCGTTCATCTCCTTACCGTCAGATAGAGTAGACTCACTCCATTTTCATTGATAACGCACGTCCATCAGTGAGCTTGTTCTCCTTCCATATCTTTCGCGGCTTATAAGTACCACGGCCCACATGCATTCGCGTGCTCCCAGCGATCATGAGTCTGGAATTTCCGCTTGTCTTCGCTTCCTCAATCGTAGCGCTTCTTGTTGGCCTATTCTTTCAACAAAGACAGAACCGACGTCTTCTTCCGCCTGGACCTGCGAAGCTTCCTGTGATTGGAAACTTACTCGTTGCGCCGACCGAATACCAATGGGTGAAGTACGCTGAATGGGCAAAGGAGTATGGTATGTTCGTCTTCCTGACCTATTCGCGGATGCGACCTCATTGATTTTACGGCGTAGATACCGATATTCTTCACTTGCAGGTCGTAGGATCATCGGTTATCGTACTGAATTCATTGGAGAGCGCCCAGGAGGTTTTGAACCGTCGCTCGGCCGTCTCTTCGAGCAGGTGAAGTCTCTGTCTCATTAAACATCCGAGCTCACTTGACATCTGAGACTTTTTAAGGCCCGTTGGGACGATGTTGAATAAACTGTACGGACCCTTTGACTCGGCTGCTTGTCCTATTAGCTCATGATCTAACCTCTTCTCAGGATAGGATGGGATTGGAATTTCGGCTTCATGGAATACGGAAATCCCTGGCGAGAACGGCGGCAGGAGTTCTGGCGGGAGTTCAACCCGTTGAAATCGTTCAACCACCAGCCTGTGCAACTCAAATACGCTCGGGAGTTTCTTAAGAAGGTGCTTGATGATCCCGCTGGGTATCGACACCATTGTATTTAGTGCGTTCCCTTTCATCGCGCCGCTGAATCCTCGTTGACATCTACTTCTTACTTGTTCCATCAACCTATCAACCTATCAATTCATCAATCCATTAAGTACAGCGGCGTCAGCGATCATCGAGGTCATCTATGGCTTCCCAGTCCAACCTGAGAACGATCCTACGATAACAATATCCGAGAAAGCGACGAAGCATCTCCACAACGCTGGAATCACTGGGACCTTTCTGGTCGACCACGTTCCCGCTCTTCAATACCTGCCCCTGTGGTTCCCCGGTGCGGGATTCCTTCGGTATGCAAAAGTGGCGTACCAGGATACGATGGACATGGTGAATATCCCGTTCAACCGGGTTCGTGGGCACATCGTGAGTCTGTCTCGTTCTTGAGGCTCCTGCTAGTCTTACTGAGAAGTATGGGAATTTGTGTTGGTGTGAGGATACAGGCGCAAGGGGACGCACCTCCAAGCTTGATAACACGAGGATACGCACGGGACGAGAGAATACTGGGTGACGCGCATAAGGAGAAGATAATTCAAGACGTCGCATCCGTCGCCTATGTGAGTCTTTATTTCTGAAACTCAAACTCAAGCCATGGTTACTAAAATGCCGCTCTTCAGGCAGCTGGCGTTGATACGACTCCCTCACCGATTATAAGCTTTATGGCGGCGATGATTCTCTTTCCAACCGTTCAGAAAAAAGCACAGGCGGAAGTCGATCGTGTATTAGGTTCTACAAGGCTACCTACGTTCGAAGATCGAACGTCGCTTCCTTACGTTCAAGCGGTTGTTTGGGAGCTACTTCGGTTCGTATCTTCATTTTTCACCGTTTCCTTTCAGGCTAACCGACAAGTCGCTATTCCTAGATGGAAACCCGTGGTTCCCCTAGGTACGTACCATCGCAGATGATCCATTCGCGTAGGAGCTCAAGCGATAAATTGTGTTACAAGGACTACCCCATGCCTTGACGTCCGATACCGTTTATAACGGCTACTTCTTACCGAAAGGAAGCACCGTCTTTGCCAACGTCTGGTGAGTACCCCTTCCCTCCTTTCCTATGAATTTACACTTCCCTCTACCGTTGATGCTTGACGAACTTATCTAGGGCAATAATGGGAGACGAGAATATCTTCCCCCAGGCCCACGAATTCAGACCCGAGCGTTTCCTCACGGCTGATGGGGAGATCGATGCGAAGCTCACTGAGATTGTGGACATTGGTTTTGGTTTTGGGCGGAGGTTGGTTAAGTCTTTCCCCTCGATCTTTCCCCCTCTCTCTTCTCTCTTTTCTCAGTTGAGTCTGTAGTTTTGACAACTAGTGAACTGACTCCTTCGTGAACTGTAGGATCTGTCCTGGCCGATTCTTTGCTAGGGACACCGTCTTCATCTGGATTGCTTCGATCCTATCCGTCTTCGACATTTCCGCAGCGAAAGATGAGAACGGTGAAAATATACGACCTGATCTACACATGATCCCGTCGTCAATACTGTGCGTCCCATTCCCTCCGTGATCGGTTTATCCGAAAACTGACCTGAATGACTTTCTGCCCTCGCTTCTCTCCCAAGGACGCTTCCGCCGTTCAATTGTGATATCAAGCTTTGTTCGAAGGATGCTGAGAGGCTTCTGCGCGATGGGTGAACGATCGCATTGTAACTCGGAGAGTCTAGTGAGTTGGCCTTCGAACGTCTTGCAAGTTGTGCCGAGTAGGGTAGTAATGACAATGAAAACGGCTACATTCACGGAATCGGTGGAGTCAATCCACGGTGGAAAGTCCAAATAAATGGCTAAGCGACCAGGTACAAGTAAGCAATCTCAAGAGCTCCCGGCGGCGTCAGACGAGGGTCCAGCGCCCTCTATGTACCGCTTGTAAGCGACATTCGCCGCTAAGGTCGAAAGAGCGGGGAGGATGATCAAAAGAATGTCCTTGGGTACGAGGGATATATCTAACGAGATATCTTCCAACCATTGGCGTACCACGGTCATAAAGCTTGACGGTTGGATCGTGGGCTCTTTGAGCAACGTGATCCACGAGCTTGGATCGGAGAGCGAGACAAACGCGAGAGGAAAGGAGGAAGAGCTCGTGACAACGCGGTGATCATTGTGAACTAGTTCAATCGTGGATAATGAGTACATAAAAGCTAGGAAACAAAGGAGAGATTGACGCACTGTGTTGATCGCCGCCAACCTGATTGAACTGAGAGGATGTGATTTCGAAGTCGTGCGCGGAGTTGAATGTCTCAAACAACGGTTCGGGAGGCTGTAATGCTTGTATGTCGTCCTCGGTGGTGGCTACTTGCTCGTGTGATGGGATTGGCGAAGTTTCATCCGACGCCTGCGACTGCTCCGTCTGCGCTCGCCTGTGCCTGCGTGGGTCGTATCTAACGCTCTGATCCAGTCTCTCTGGAGTGTTTGAAGCATCTAACGCGGTACGAATCGACGATCTTCGCTCCGCAAATTCACTTGGAACTGGCCACGCGACTGGTGCTGAGGCCTGAGGGGATAAGTTAGCTTAATCAGGTTAACTATGAAGTGAGTCATTTCAGACCTGAACTACCGGGTTCCTTGAACGCGCACGTAGTCGTCCTGGCCACATAGCACTATGAACTGTGCGACCATATGCCATGTTAGTAAAGGTGCGGGTTGAAAGTAAAGACGGTGGAATATCGGCGGCTCCGGGTATGCTTGCCGGCGAGGAGAGTTGGATAGTGAATGTAGAAGTCGACCGTATGGTCGATTGATGGTTTGATAGAACGTCGGAGGACCCGAGGCTGTGATGAGGCCGAGCAGCGGAATGTTCTTTAAGCTTTCATCCATATGGTGCATGATAATAATGACGCGTACGCTAGGCAATGATGTAGACTTATGAATTGAATTTCAGTTTCGCTGATAGACGATTGACGTACTCGAAGGACTTACAAACTCCAAGCGATACCATTCTCGTCTGGCGCTATGTCATGACCATTGTGCGTCCTAAATATTGGGGGTTGAAGGAGATATGAATAAGCACGCGATCATGACAGAAGCTTAGAAGATACTGCACAGGATACCGTCATAGAATCTGTTGGTGACCATGGTGGTCGAGCAAGGAACTCAAGTACCTAGTCTCGAAGCACACTCAATACACAGCATTCGAAGAAACACCATACCCGCCTTTGATTGGCGCGAGCTGCGCTCGAAACCTTTAATTAAGGAATACTTGCCTCCATATACATGGTGTTCTGATAAGCACGAACTAGCGAGATGAGAGGACAGGTCCATCAGTTCCGTTGCATTATTTGATTAGGTGCGCTGTGCAAAATGACAGTCTGACTCACACTTCTGATCTGAGTCGTACACGGTATGCTGGATCCCCGAATGCCTCCTTGGTCAGGTCGGGCGCTATGATGGATGAAGTTGAGTCCCACAGATCATTCGCTTCATTCTGGGAAGTGCGACTGGACATGGGGTCTTTGGACGGAATGGGAAGGGAAGCCTCCTCCGTCTCTCATCGTACACTAGACGGCCGAACTGTCATTTACGTCATAACCGCATGCTGACACTGGAAATGTTGAAAAACCAAGAACTCTGATGGGGACCAACTTGGATTGGTGGGTGCACTGAGGTTTGACGGTTCCCGGAGCTGTGTGATGTCCGGGGAAGCGTTGAATCGCAGCAGTGCTGCGAGTACCAACGGAACGGCTGTCCTGGGGAAGCGAGTAAGGGAACCACCATTTGAAATGAAGGCATTGGAAGAAGCGTTCACAAAGAACGCTTCCCAAAAAGACGTTACGTATGGGGAAGGATGCCAGCTCACCGAAACGAACGTTCCGATCTTGACTTGGAAATCTGGCGTAGGACGGTCGTTTGACGCGAAGTGCTTGTACGTCAGTCAGTTCTTCCCAATTTCATCCTCAGTAACGCGCACAGCCTACCAATACGCTACGGTAGTTCCACTGATTTTCCGACGCTTCTCCTTGTACCCATGAATTCTAAGGGGGAATTACAGCGAGGAGCGACTTGAGTATGATCATTACTCACAAACTCTAATCGACACCGGCTTCCATGGGAAACGCATTCTTGACTGCGTTGCAGAAACGGCCAAGATGAAGCTGAGTACGGTAGATAAATTCACTTGAGCTCAGCTGGTTGAAGCTCTCGATGGAGGAAATCCCTAGCCGTTTGCCGATGGAATGACAGGGAGTAAGCCGAGGTTGAGACAAATCACACACACACTAGCCGTTGACGGATCACATGCATCCACTTGAAGCAGTGCATCAATCTCATCAGGTGAAAGCCTGAAAGGCAAGGAACGTCAAAACGTACTGAAGGAGATAATCCCAAGGACAATGAGCAATCCGATCAGAGCGCAATCATTTTACTGTCATCGTTCATTCACCGTTCAGGAATGTACCAGTCGCGAACGTCTAGCGGAGATTCGTGACGGAAGCTTGACAGAGAATTCAAATTCGGAGATGACCGTTGAAGCAAGTTTCGGCAACGAGCTGTCTTGAGTATCAGTGCTTTCTGCGACAGAGAAAGACGGGGTTTCTTTGGGATGGTTACCCTCAAGAATAACGGGCTTTCTACTCATCTAGTTGGAATGTAACATACTTTGTCACCGTTTGAATCAATTGCGCTGACGCGGAGATGAAGCTTACAGCCTCAGCTGAGCGCCGAAGTGTAGAGCCTCCAGGAAGTCACCGCGAATTTGATGTTCGGGTGAGCATGTCCCCTGGAGGCACAAGGAGGTATCACATCTTTCCCTTCGCGCTTCAAGTTTCAGGCTAGCCGAAGGGCCATAGCGCCTGTGGATCCTACGTCGCAGAGTTAAGCTTCGCAATAAGCGACTTCCATAGCATCTGCAGGAGTTGTAATTGGACCTAGCGCACCTTCAAGGCCTTGTGGGCACGGAGCAAGAACTTTGTCGAGAGGAATAACCATTGGCATCCAGAAAGCTTAACCATTGGCGGTACTTCTTGTGCGGTGGTGGCTAGTTGAAGCGGGCCCATTCGTTGTCAAAAGAGGAGCCTACCGTTCGTCATGTTCAATTCTGAGGTAAATTTGACTGAAGAGATTTTTACCGGTTGGTCGACGGCTCAATGTTGTTCAAAGCCGTGATATTCGGTACGGTAACCTCTGGAGAATTTGTTGGATAGCTAAAAACGAAGTGACCAGTCGCTTCAGTTTCATCGCCGGTCGTATGTGTGAGCAAATAGGAAAGACACCTAGCCAGACACCGTGATGTACCCCTATTAGACAAAGCGTTACGACCGCGAGCAGATTACTGTGAATGGACCTTGGGACAGTAGACTCGCTTCAGCTTCGTAAGTTTCGGTCGGTAGAAAGATGCCCACCGTAGAACAAACGTCCACCATGATATGGACTCTAGAAAGCGAAGGCGTTCAACTGAGCTAGTCTCCGTCTAACTTATGGTTGCCTACGCCATGTCCGTCGACTGAGAACGACACCTTAATCAGCCCACAAACCCGAAATGAGGAGCGGAAAACTCACCTAAGGGTATGGTTCAATGGATTCGACCATCACCTTCATGTTCTCAAGATAATTCTTGTGGAAGACACAAAAGCGTAGAGCCGTTTCGTTTGGAGGTGCGTATCGTAGCTAGAGCATTGTAGCGGTGAATCGACCGCAAGAGAAACTTTTATCCGTTGTCTGAGACAGGGTGACTATACCAGGTCCAGGTTTACCCTCTAAAAAGAACGTGGTTCAGTCAATTGAAAGAGGGGACGGGCACAAGAAGTGGTGGAGCCGCACCGAAGATTTTGATCCGCAGTGGGTACAATTTGTAGGTCTCACTAGAACTATATTTTTCAACGGGTTCTATGTTCCTTCATTGAGAAAGCCCCATTTCAAAAGAGAGGTACGCTTGAGGATTTTTTTTGAAAACATTATGACACTGTTTGGATACCGTTGCGGCTCCAGCACCAGAGCGTTTCGCACTGACGGGCGACGGAACCACAAATGTGTGGAGCGAAGAGGTCGTGCTTCTATATAGGCCATGCGGCGATTAGTTATTAGTTATTCTTGGTGTCCAGCCGCTCTAATCGTAGAGTAAGTACACTGGTTCAGACTTGCTATCAGCGGAATTAAGTCGAAAGAATCGTCATACTTACCAGGTTTCCGCAGTTCATGAGACCGATCAATGATATAGTCGAGGGCCACGTCTCTGCCTTGGAATTCGAGTGGTTGGTGAAAGCAAAGAGACTATTGGGGTCGCCGAATGTGGCGGTCCCCTAGCACCGTTGGATGCGTTGGTACACTCGGAAGATGAAAGGCGTCGGTTCTAAATAGAGACCGTAAGCTATCTCGCGAAGGAAGGACATAGATATGGTAAAACTCACAGCGTCATCTCAGAAAGGTGAAGAGCAAGTTAAAGACCAACGTGGTAGCCCTTCAAGAGTCGAACGTCAAGCTTCATAAGTTGAGGAGATCATGGTCGGTGGTTTCTGAAGCGATGGCGGAGGGGTCGCTATTTTGCAAAGAATGAAGTTCTTCGCTAGAGTAAAGCTTTGCCGTCCAAGGATCGCGTTTAAGCCCTATAAAAGGACGCAGAGGACGTGCATAGGGAGAGGATGAAGACGAGCCGAGAGGGGGAGCCAGAGTCCACCACTGGGGTTGGATTGTTAACCAAGGGCTTCGACCAGTTTTCCCTGGATATGATTGTGACGATGCACACAATGGCGACAGAGGCAATTTTTGAGTTTTCATCGTTGGTTCCAAGGGTACATGAAAACTTACAGTCATGGCAGGGATAGTCGTCACTGGGAGAAGCCGCTTGCTGGTTCATTCGTTTTACGCGTCCCCATATTCTCCGTGGACGTTGTTAACCTGGATAGCAAGGTAACGATAGAAGTACGACACAAGTCACCGAGAGCTCACAGCCGTGTTTCGGTCGGGAAAGGACCAACATCAACATGGCTCTCGGTCCAAAGTCTGATTCCTGCGACAGGTGAAGCTTTTGCGGAGCCGTGTTTCGGCGTAGAAGCTAAGTCTATCGGTGATAAATCAAGAGCCAGCATACAGGTATCCAAGCTTCATGAGAAAATGCCCTCAGCCGACCTGGTGTAGAAGACGAACCCTGAGAAAGGGATTAGGATAAGCTGGAGGGACAACTGTCGGCCACGCTAAGTTCAAAATTTGACCAGAAGAGAGTGCAAGGAACTGACATCGTGTAACCGGAATTTCCGCTCGATTTGACATTCAGAGAGCCTTGACGAGCACGGTGCGCATCTGTTCGTAGAGGTTCGCAGCCGAGGATGGTCATGGTACGAAAGAAAAAGCGAAGTCGGCAAGCGCCCGAGCCAAAGCGATTCACGAATTTCATGGTGCATGACCATCTGTCCAGCAGGTCATTTACTCTAGGCATTCATGTACAAGCGTAGGCGTGGTGTGTAGGTATGTACTTACTACTCAAATTGATAGGTACTGAGTACTCTACTTCGGTTGTAGGTAGGTGACATTCCATGGGGTAGGAGTGGAAAGCAAGTATGTAGGTGGTAGATGATAGACGATGATAGCAGAGGCGGATGTGCAGAGAAACGACAGCAATGTAAGTAAAAGAAAGGAAACCAAGGGTGCGTGTACGTATGTATGTAGAGTATCGTAGCAAAAGCGACAGGATCATCTGAACCCTCCACCACCTCCTCCACCATACCCTCCTCTTCCACCGCCGCCGCCATAGCCATCATGTGCATCATACACTCCCCCGTACGCATACGCCTCCTCCGACTCTCTAGAGCTAGGACTATCAAAGTCCCCACTCCCACTCCCACTCCTGCCACTGCGATATGGCGCAAGATGGATGTTCTCCCCATCGGCATCACCTTCTGAATCCGTTGGTACGTGCGCGTGGGTATGTGAGTACCCTCTCCCAGGACCAGAGGTCGACCGTGGTCCAGATGACGGTGCGTATGAAGGTGGATATAAAGGTGGATATGAAGGTGCAGAGGAAGGGGATGATGATGATGAAACGGCATTCGGCGATGTAAACGCATAAGTCGACGACGAAGGAGTTATCCCCTGCGAAGCGGACGCCGACATCCCAGGATGCGGTGCGTACACTCCTCCAGCACCACCGTCATCAGAAAGACCGAATGCCTCTCCGAAATCCTTCCTCCGGTGAGTGTTATGGTGGTTATTGTTATGGCTGTTGTGGTGAGAGATGATACCGCGCGTGTGGGGTTTCCCCCGGATGTAGGCGAAGAAGAAACGGAAGGAGCCGGCTATTTCTGCGGCGAAGTCGGCTGTTTGAAAAGAAAGAAGTTAGCAACATGATGGGTGGAATAAGGAAGAGGGGAAGAGGGAAGAAAGGAGGATATGAAGAAGAGGGTACGAAGAGACGACGTGCGTACGAAAGATGTCCATGTCCACAAGTATAAGTTTAGGTAACGAAGGAAGATGAAGGTCGTAGAACGTAGACTGTAGGAGCGAATGCGAAGGCTGTAGCTAAGCTGTAGATGTATAGGCTGGAAACAGGATGGAATGGTGGTCCGCAGGCGGGTAATAGGGCACGTATGCGAGTCCGCGAGGAGGTAGCCAAGGGGAACAACGAGAAGGTGCGTAGGTAGAATGGTAACATGGAGGATGGAAGGGCAGAAAGGTGCGGCTGTCCGTGAGGAAGTAACGAAGACAAAAAGCTGCCAGATAACGAGGAAAGGTAGGTAGGAAGGTAGGGTGGCATGATGGTCCGTGTGTGCGTAAAATGATGCGACTGTCCGCGAGGAGGTAACAAGAGAGGAAACGAGGAAGACGACACGAAGAGTCCGATGAGAACAACCAAACCAAGCAAGTTCCATAAACGATAAACGATAAACGATAAACGATAAACGATGAACGATAGGTAAAAGTCCAGAGTCCGATGTCCGATGTTCGATGGGTATACGCGTACGTACGAAGCAGAGTCCATGTCCATGAAAAAGGAAAAAGGAAAAGCCCCAAATTCAAAATCGACGACAACAAAGATGACGAAAACGAAAACAACCAAAATGACGAAGAAAACCGAACGAACAGTAACGATAAACATGAAGAACCACGAAGAAAACACGTACAAAAATTAACACTATCCCACAACGCCCTCCACACCCGCGTCGGCTCCTGCCCGGGCTTGCGGGTGTATTCTTTCCATGTGTACGCCCATGCCATGAGGAGGGCGAAGAATACCATCTACGACCACACGAACAAAAACACGTCAATCAACATGTCAATAAAGAAGGAAGGATGAAGGATGAAAGGATGAAGGATGAAAGGGTGGTGAAAATGAAAATATGGAGGAGGAAGGGAGGGTGAAAGGAAGGGAGAAGTACCTCGATACATATCGCCAGAGCGTTGAGCCCGTTCTTGATATTCGATTCGGTCCAGTATTGCGTTGCTACACAAGAAAAAAACGACGTGAGTATCCATATATCTCCTCGGGCGTATAACCGAAAGGAACGAAGGAGGCGGAAGAAGGTACGGAGAGGGAAGGGATAATGAGGTGGGGAGGGAGGTGGGATGGGGATGGGGAGGATGGGGGAAGAGGGGAGAGAAGGGAGGAGAGGAGGCGTACCATGTATGACTTTCCCTTCCAGCGCGGTGAACTACTTCACTGAATTAGCAAACGGGCTTGACATAGACGAGGAGGGGGAGAAGAGGGAAGCCAAGAGAAAGGATGGAGCATAAAACGACGAAGAGATGAGGGGAGGGAGGAAGGGAAGGGAAAGAAGAGGAAGAAAAGAAAAGGCAGGTGAGATACCCAGGTGCGTCCGGGATTATGAAGTGGATTACTGTTGGGAACACGACAGGTAGCACGACGGGTACGACGTCCACTGTCACGATGATCATAGCCATACCGCATCTTCGACTGCTACGAATACCACGATCGCTGGCTGCACGAGACGGACAAAAGCACCATGAGAAACCACGATCACCACGAGAACCATGACCAGTGGTACGACGAGACCATCCGGCACGACCAGCACGACCACCGCAACAACTTCGACGGTAACGACCGTTAGCACCACAGCTACGGTTTGGTACCTGGTAGCTCGACCATGGGCAGCACGCAGCGGAAATAGGACCATGACCACCACCAGGAGCATCACAATCAATAACAAGCCCACGACGCCAACGAGCATGAGCATGACCCCGCCCCGAACAACAATAATCACGAATAGCGTTAGTAGAAGCATCGTCCCTGCTACTCCCGCTGCTCCCAACCCCAGTCATAAGGATGGCATCCGAGTGGCAACCAGCCGATCATGTCGTCGCTTTCCACCACCAGAGCCAGTACCACATCTTCGGCGATGACCACCACCTACACCACCTCCATCTCCTCCACAATCGCCACCATGAGCACCCCAGCAGCTACCGGCACGACAACCACGGCTTCATGCAACACAACGACCGCTACACGAGCAGCATAACCATACCCAGCTAAACCACGACCACCACCACCCATCAACGATCAACCACAAATGACATCTTCTCTTCAATCTCCAACCTCCAACCACTAGCACCTCCACGTTCATGTCATACCCACCACAACCACAACCACGAGCATGAGCACAAGCATGGATACCCAGCGACTACAGACCACGGCAATTCCAGGACGACTTCGACCGGGGGTACGACGTCCACAGAATCGTGCTGCCACACAATGGCACCGCCAACACCATGGCCATGGGCACATGAGTACATGAGCAACACCCAAGCAACGACCAGCACAAGCTCGTGCCGCAAAACTAACATCCCTCCTTCGAGCTGTACCGCCCTAGAGTATATCCGAATGGTATCACACCAACGTTTGACGTTTGGACGTCGACACCAACCCATCACTTATCATGATCAGCAAGCACCACGAGCACCAGAACAAGCTGCCGCTGCCGCTACCGCCACGGGCACCATAGTCACCCCGCTAGACCCCGTCCCTTTCCCCCCAATCTCATCTCATCACAATGCAACGCAACGCAACATCGCAAACCAAGCCCCAACACGAAAAAAGCCACATCTCTTCCCGAGCTCCATCCGCGAAAAAGTAGGAACGAAGGAAGAGGGAAGGAAGAGAAAGGAATAAGGAATAAAGAGAGAATGAAAGAGGGAATGAAAGAGAGGAAACAAACGAAGGACGGAAAACAGAAAATGAATGAAAGATAATATGGAGGAATGAAGGGGACGAAATGAAGGAAAAGGAAAAAACGCACCATAAAACTCTGATAAAACGTAAGCATCACCACGGCTTTGATACTCGTGAACTTGGCTAGTGGCCTCCTTCCTTTTAGTTCGTCTTTCATTAGGCCGTAAAACAGCAACAACCCTACGAATAACGCAGAAAAAAGATGTCAACATCGCGCAAACTAACTGTGATGGGACAAAGGGGAGGGAAATGGAAGTGAAAGATGATGCGGATGAAAAGGGAACGGGGAAATGAAAAGGAAATGTGGAGACGGGGAAATTGGGGGGAAGTAGGAGGGAGATGGGAAGTAGGAGTGGGGAAACGCACCATACAACGCCACCGAAATACTCACGAAATTCACACTCTCGATATACACCTTCGCCGCGCGCGGCGAGAACCCGTCGGCTTCGCAGAGGACGTTGAGGTGTTCGCATATGATGCCTGCGATGGAACATACTACACCAATCACAAAATACCCAAATAAAAATGAAAACAACGGTGAATTAGTTATTTTCGTCAGCGTGAAAAAAGTTGATATGTGGGTATTGGGTATTGGGGAGAAGAGGGTGGGAAAGGATGTGGGGTAAAGGGAGAAGGGAAATTGAGAAGGGAAAGGAGGGATGGGGATGAAGGAAGAGGGATGAAGGGGGGACGTACGAGGCCGAACGATGACGTATTGCAGGACGCTCCATTTGACGGTGTACATGAAGTACGCCTGTAACCGCCACCCCGAATCAATCATCGTTAGTTCGTGTAAAATGTAAAATTTCAAATGAAGATGAGGAAGACGAGAGGAAGGGAGGAGAGGGATGGAAAGGGGGAAGGTGGAGGGGAGGGGATGGGGGATGGAGGGATGGAGGGGATGGGAAGGAGGAGGAAGGGAAGGGAGGGCGTACCTTCGTCGGTCGATATCGCCAACAACAGAACTACATCATCCACATGATCAGTACGACATAACGAAACCACAACTCAACACACAAGGGATAGGGACGGAGAGAAAAACGAAGGTGTGGTAAATGTGGTTAGAAAAAGGTGGGGAATGAAACGAAAGGTGTAATGAGTAATGTACGAGGAGGTGTAATGTACGAGGAGAAGGTGGAAAAGAGAAGGAGAATGTGAAAAAAGTAAGAAAAGTAAGAAAAGCAAGAAAAGCAAGAAAAGGAAACGTACAGGCAAAGGCAACGCCTCTTTATCCTTCCTCTCTATCGCTGCGTGGGCCGAGTGTCCGGATGCGGTGGATGCGACGTATTCGATTATCAATAACCTACATGCCGCACGCCGCACGCCACACGCGAAGCCAATTAGTTTCTTGTATTCGTTTTAAGTGTAGGGAGGAGGATGGGGAGAGGGAGGAGGAGGAGGATGGGGAGTGGGGACGTACAGGAATGCGCTGATCGTTACTGCCTGCATAAAACAAGAAAGAGGTGTTAGTTATTTGTACGCATTTGAACGAATGATGACGAGAATGAGAACGAAGACGAAGAATGGCGGGGAACGTTGTGTGGATGTAGGAAGGGGAAAGGAAGGAGGAAGGGGTATGGGGAGAGCGTACCTCGTATGCTACACATCCAAATCCGCAGAGCCATCGAAAAAAGTTTGAAACAGAAATAAGCGCCCATGGTTGAAAAARCGAAAAACGCGATCNGACGCGTCGTTGACCCGTTGAGGGATTGCGTATGGGGGAAGGGGGAAAGGGAGGAGGGAGGAGGGGGAGGAGAGGGGAGAGAGGGAGGGAGAAGGGGAGGAGGGAGGAGTTAGTACGCGTCGAGGAACATCATAGAGTAACAGAAGGAAAGGAATAAGAAGGGAGGACGCGACGCGTCTATTGCACTCATCGAATGAGGCCTCAACGAAGGAGGGGGAAAGGAGAACAAGGGAAGGAAGGACGAAGGTAAAAGAGGGAGACGACATACCGACTTGAACCAACGAGTAATACGTATAATACCTGAAGAACCTGTATGAGAGGAAGGAGATGATGGCGTATATTGCGGGCATGTAGAGGATTCGGATTCTATTCCCCCCAAAAAAACACGGTATCAGTAACGCGTTAATAGACGTCACGACGGGGTGTCAAATAATAGATGGGGAATTGGGATGATAATGGGTGGAGGAAGGGATGGGGAGAGAAGGGAGGGTAAGGAGGGACGTACATCTGTCTCTGCTCCGCCGGGTTCGTATAGCTCCTACAATGTTTCCCGACTGTGAAGATCGTTATGATCACCGTCTGTGCGTGGTCTGGCGTTAGCGTATGATCCGAATCAAACGAACCGGGATACGGAATACACAAAAGACGAGGATGCGAGAGGTATCATAGATGGGTAGGGTGGATGGGTATGAAGGAAGAATATAAAGGAAGAGGTGAACTCACGAGCAACGCACACCCGCCAGCTATCGCCCACCCGATCCTATGTGCCTCCCAATTGAGGTTCTCGCCATCCCAGAACTTGGATTGATCGACTTCGAGGGTGTTTTCGTGTTTGCAGACCATGGAGCGTTCGGCGCGACTGGTTCGTGTGGGTGTTCTCTCTTCGTGTTCGTATGGAGGGTTCGCGTGTGCGTTGTGTGGATTGAGGAGAAGGAGGAGAGGAGAAGGAGGAGAAACGGGGAGGAGGGAGAGGGAAGAGGAGGGAGGAGGCGTCGAAGATGGAAGATGGAGGAATGTGGGAGGAGGATGGTCAACGGCCTGTGTAACGCTCGTGTGCCTATTCGCCTATTCGTCTGTTGCGTGTGCGTGAACGTTCACGCGTATCCTTGGCTCCTTGGCTCCTTCCCTTCCGCTTGGCAACCCGTTTTCGTTCTCCTCGAAACCGAGGAACGCTAGGTGGAGGGGGCGCCCGGACTCGCGGGGTATGTTGGTGATGATGGTGAAGGTAGGTGGAAGGTGGGAGGTGGGAGGGGATCTCGGGGTGTTTGGATTCCGTCTGAGGCTCGTTGGCGGATGGTCGCGCGGTTATGGTACGGGAGAGGCAAGAGAACGTTGACGAAGTGAAGGTCGGAGGAAAGAGACAAAGAAAGAGGGGAGTAGGGAAGGGAGAGATGGCGGCGGTGCAGAGATGGCAGATGCTCGCAACAGTTGTCGGTGACGGTCAAAACAATAAAAAATGATCATCATCGAAAATTAGTAATAGGCGCGTAAGGCGTTTGTTTGGTTGTTTGGGTGGCGGGGTGTTGCCTTTGTACGATGTAAATAAACGGCCGTCGATTGGTTGGTGGACGGTAAATGGGAGGATACGAGGATGGGTGGATGGGGAATGGGAGGATGTGGATGGGAGACTGGGAAGCGGGTGGGTGTGCCTACCGACCTGAAGAGCTGAAGAAGGGAAGGTGGGTGTACGCGGCGTCGTGGTGGGGGATGGTTTGTAATAGGGCATCCCTGGAAGGAAGGAGTGAAAAAGGGGTCGCTTTCCTCCGAAATTGAAGTTCGGTTATTCCAGTTTGTTTCTAGATGAGCCAATGCTCTCCGCTCATTCTATTGGTCTCATGCATCTCTAAGGCGTTACTACAGCTTGCACCGACACCCAACCCCTGAGGGATCAGTGTGACCATCTAGAAGAATATTCACTTTCCGTGTCTCGTCCGTCTGCGAATAATACTCCGGAGTGCTGTTGAGTAGGAATGCGGCTCACTTCGTCGTCAGTTGTCGCCGTTGGAACTGTGATTATTGAATCTATTCACACAACTTGATGGTAGAGTATACGATAGACCTGCGCTGGATTGCCTCGGTGGGTCTCCTGGATCGTTGATTAGCTAGGAATAGTTGGCTGGGAATCTACAGCTCTAACAGATAGACTGACAGACGAGCATGTTGTTGCTAGAATGGACAATGAAACATTGGGCCCGGACGAGGGATTGACGTTATATTTGGGAAGACAATCAGCTTCAAGGGCGTGGCGGTACATCGTTTGGTTGACCTGGCCCTTCAATATATCGCTTGTACGCTACATTCGCCGCTAAGGTCGACAGCGCCGGCAAGACGACCATCAGAACCTCCTTGGGTACAAGAGAGATATCCTCCAACCATCGACGTACAACGTTCATGAAAGATGGCCGATATTGTGGTTGCTTGAACAGCATCATCCATGAGCGTGGATTAGAGAGGGAGATCAGGATCAAGGGAAGCGAAGTAGTTGATGTCCTGGTGAGGTGGTGGTGAACTGCATGCGTCGTCGTGATTCATGATTGAGTACCTGATTTGAAGGGGGAACGTACTGTGTTGATCGCCGGCCACCTGGTTTAATTGTGATGATGATATTTCAAAATCGTGAGATGAACTGAACATCTCGAACGATGACGATGAAACGCGCGTTTCATCTCCACTCTTCACGACGATGATCTGCTTCTGTGTAGAGAAGGAAGTTCTCCCTTGTTCAGACCCTTTGGCGCTCTCGGTGTGGCTGGGCGATGTACCAGATTCTGGCGGGTCGTGCGGTGGTGCCCATACAGGATCTTCTGTAAAAAGTAGCTCATCATAAGCTCGTGACGTCCTTGTCTGGTACGGAACCCTCCGTTCCATGACAACGCCCCCAAGGGTTCGGCGCTGTGGATACGGTGTGCGTCAGCAACACACAGAAAACTCCCGACCAGTGAACTAATACGTCCC
>JAPEVF010000688.1:0-23876 GCA_029747585.1 Pleurotus djamor
ATATGCTTGGATAAGGCCAGCGTTTCGTGGTTGACAAGTGATTCAGCAATTTGTGACGCGCGCGCAGGGAATGGACTGGTCACGTCCTGAATACTCTTGTCAGGGCTCGGTAAATCATCATAGACAACGTAGGGATGACGTACCGTGATATGGAAGCGATCAGCGAACCGCTCTTTCAAGGTTCGAGTGGGGAAATTCAACATTCTGTCAGGAAGAGGGAAAATGCGAAAATCATGATTAGTGAGTGCAAGCGTCATTTCAGCGATTCAGGAACACTTACTTTAGTATCTTAGCCCATCAACGCTCCTTCTCCCCACTCTATACAGGCCATTTTCGGTGATTCAAGATTTTCGGCGCGAAGAAATGGGTCATACCGCAAAATCTGAATTCGAAGCCTAGCCCTTTGTAAACTCGGTCAAGGGTGCGTCAGTGACGTAGAAGTATGAGGACGTACGAACTGTCCATCAAGATAGCGAACTGCGTTGTCAGTTTAAGTTTTTCAGATCGGTCGCGGGGAAATACCGACCTAGATTGTTCAATATCATCGTCAGCGCTTCGTGAACTCGGGAGAATGTGGGTGTACGACGTACCTCCCAGGGACGTATGGTCGCAACCCGTCGAAATGAGTCTGTGGGGAGGAACGGACGATTTTGCTCCGAGGAGGAGAGTTGGGGCTAGCGCCGTCAGAAGTTGGTCTACCCTTTCGCAACCTCGGTCGTAGATAGCTCAATGACGTATGGACATGGGGGTATAAGCTGCGTTGATCAGCGTAAGCAATTGCATTCGTAAATCTGCGATTTGCGGGGTAGAGGTGAGTTTCGGGTGTTTTGACAAGAAACGGTTTAGTACTCACCTCCGCCACTTGTAGCCTTCGAATCAAGTTGGTAAACGGTATAACCTTACGGCCCTGTAGGTGCCGCACAGCTCCGTTACGGCTGGGATCGGCTATGGTGACACTTCGCGCAGGAAGGGGGAAAAGGAAAAAATCAGAGATTTGTGAGTAAATGATTATTGAACCGCAATGAATCCACTCACATATCATTCCAAGACATCCAGGAACCATTCCCCACCGATATGAGCCGGTCCGTTTGGCTCTTCGAGCTGGAAACTTGAATGTTCAAGACAGGACTCACCGGCGAGGAATATAGATTCCCATCGCAAACGACCCTGTTCCACCGCCGAGAGCCTTCGTCACTGGACATGGGATGGAAGGCCTAAAATAGGCAGGAGGTGTAGGCAGATGGGGATGAGTAGGTGTACTCGAGGTCGTTGGTGAGATGGAGATGATGTAGAAGCCTGGAAACAAGGTGAGTGGAGATGTATTTGGTGAGCCCAGAGGTCCCTACTCACCGAAAACAGACTCCAGGTGCCTCAGGGACAGAGGTGGTCCAGGGACTCGGATTCGCTGCGAAAGGGAGGTGGGAGGTGTAGGCAGATGGGGATGGGTAGAGTGGTGAACCACTGACCGAAAATAGACTCAAGGTCCCCCAGGGACAAAAGTGGTTCGGGGACCCAGAATAGAGGCTGCGAAGGGGAGATGAGAGGTGTAGGCAGACGGGGATGAGTAGCAAGAGGTCAGAACTCACCGAAAACAGACTCCAGGTGGCTCAGGGACAGAGGTGGCTCAGGAACTCAGAAGAGAGGCTGCGAAGGGGAGATGTCACGGATGGGAGGTGTAGGCAGATGGGGATGGGTAGATTGGGTGCAAGGTCAGTTTCTCGATGACGTCTCAAGTTGGAGGTTAATCACCGAGTAGAATTCTTTTAGCCGGAGCGGTGAGCTACGAAACACGATCGGTCGGCTCGCTTAGTGACGCTTAAAGACAATGGCGAAGGGAGGAATTGCGTAAGTTGCGGAACGGAGGAAGGATTGCCGATTACATACCTGGTACCTGGTCTAGTCGCTGTGACCCACAGCGCCGAAACACTCTTCGTCACCGGCGACGACGGTGAGGGCGAGTAGAGTGAGTTGGAAATGAACTAAAGAATGCGATCAGAAATGTGTGAAGCCGTTGAGATGATATTAGTGACTCACCTGAACATGAACCAACGAAGTGAGGTTGAGTGAATGCAAGCACCTGGAGTGAATTGATCAAATATGCGAGGATGAATAGGAAGTGTTAAAGACTCACCGAGCGGTCAGTAGACAATTAGAACGAAAGGTGTTATCAAATCAAAATTGATAGTCGCATTTCATGATGGTCGGACCGAGTCTACAAAGTCAGTAAACACATTTGAAGGCTGCGAAATAAAGTCAGAAAAGGGACTGAGAGGTTCAGTAACGACTCGAGCTTACCATTAGAATAAGTCAAGTGAACAACTGTCAATAGAAGGGATTAAACCGTCATAGTCAGTAATCCGAAGTATTGACTTGCCTTTGATTGATTGTAGAGATCGAGCCGTCAAGTAGATCAATCGCGTTTCCTGTATTCAAAGTTGAGGAAAAAGAAAGTTAGAAACGATACTAGTGGCAGTAGTAAACACGAAGACTTACCATCAGAGTAGTGACACGAAGCAGGAATTATGATAGCTGGGTAAAGCGAGGCCGATGGCGAATTGGAGTGGTGAGGGCCGGAGTGTGAGAGAAGAGAGAAGAGAGTGAAGAGAGAATGGGAGAGAAGTAGAGAAGATGAGTGAGGATGGTGATGACTTTGACGGAAGATAGGCCCAGTATTTATAGGAAAACGGCGAGGTGAGTGGAATGGTGCGTTTCCGAGCAAACGGGATTCTAGAGGCTTCAGAAAATTTTGTGGAAGGGTGAGACATCGGCTAAAAGCTAAGCGAAGGGTCCTAGCGCCGAGGACCCACAGCCTAGACAGCCAAGTGCCCGGTTGAAACGAAAGAACGGGCGAACAGTACGAGGAGGAGAGGGTTGCATTAGATTGCTCTCCGTTGTCCCTGGCCGCGTTCTGCTGGCATCTATCGACTGGTCCACGTCGCAGGTATACCACAGGCGCCTATTTGTACAGCCGATGCATGAGCTGGAGGATGTGGAGGATTAGCTTGACGAGGAACGATGAGGAGGAGGAGAAATAGGAGGAGAAAAGGAGGATTCTGACTTGGACAAAAGTTCTCCCCGCGACCGAAATTTTCGGTTCCATTCTCTCTTCTTGTGTCTCAAGTACACACATAAATCTACTTAGTAGCTCAGCACTACCAATTGCGATGGAATTGACGATGGGGAGGTGGTCGCGAATATTTGTTGAACCCTGACTAGCCGACCCCTGAGGGACTTGGGCGGCGCTTCTGCATCGGACCTTGAAACACTTCCCTTTCCTCTCGACCACCACCATCGTTCCGCCGCCTACGCCTTCCCTGTCCACCGCGCTACGATAACGCAGACTTTGTTTATTTTGGGATATACTTGGCTGAGCTTGGTGTTTTCTCCGCCTTCCCTTTTCTTCGTGAGTTATTTTTCCTCTCACGGAACCGATGGGCTCGACTTTTCTAATCCTCGTTTTTACTTAGATTCCTCCTTGCACCCCCCATCCTCTTCTCTTTTCCTTGCTTCGACTCTCGTGCATGTCTGACGTGGCTCGACATGTCTTTCGGAGGGTGCCGACCCGAAACAATCGCCAGGGACTCGACCTTTTCGTATTGCTCGTTCGAGTCGCGGCGAAGCTCCCAGAAGGATTCCTGACACTTATAACTAGTAAGGACGCCATCTATTTTGCTTTTGCTTGTGCTGATCAACGATGTATATATAGAAATGCTCCATTTTATCGGTACCTGCGTCGCCTGCTCTCCCTCCACCCGAATCCCGGAATGAAGTCTATCAAGACGGAAAACTTCGAATTTACTCGAAAAACAGTGCCTTCAGCCCGTTCTAATGGCTCCTCGCAACTCGCCACGTCATGACACGAAGGTGAGCATGGTGCCTTTTTTATTCATTTTCCTCGCTGATGAACGATATCTATACAGAAATTCTCCATTTTATTGGTATCTCCTTCGCCTCAAGCCACGAGCTCGGTGTTTTCGTTGGAAAAAGGTACGTCGTGTTTTTCTCTCGCTTATTGACGATATATATACAGATCGGCTCCATTTTATCACCCCCATGGANTTTTTACGCGCCGTTTGTCGCCTTCCTTTCGACTCGACACCCGTGGACTCGGCGGCTTCGTTTCTCCGGTTTCTCCTGCCTCGAAACAACGATGACTATATGAATCGACTCCATTTTATCGGCCCTACAAGACCTGAAGTAGAACGAGCGCGAACGAGCACTTTGGGCACTCTCCGTCACGCTCCGCCTTCATTTTCGAAGAATTTCGGCTTTAAAGTACCTCAAACGATCTCTTCGCTACGCAAAACGATGCTTGGAGGGTTTTTCTCACAGGTACACCATGGTATGTCGTGGCTATTCTCGTACATTGATAAATTGACCCGTTTTTTGTTCTCAGTGACTCGGGAGTCACCTCGAAAACGACAGGACCACCCCATTTCCTTCCTCGATCTCGCCGCCCCTCAAGGCATCAATGCATCATCTTCGAGTGTGTTTCACGCAACCGACGTATTCGGCATTTTTCGGTCGGCGGTTTTGGATTGGTCGGAGGACAGACTCGACGCTTTCGTAGGGGTGAGCTTATCTTCTCTCTCGCGCTGACTATTTGTTAGGCTTGTGTTCCTTCCTCCTCAATTCCCGACTCTCGCCTCCACTTTCCTCGTACTCAAGGAGCTCGTTGGGTGGAACGGCGAGCAGTAGAATAGGCGCCCGTCGAATACTTAGAGTAGAGTAGAACTTGGAAATTTGTGTTTGTGATATTGTAATCACGGAATAAAGACTTTGTTTTTCATGAAAATGGCCTTATTTCGAGTGAGCAGGGTTGTCACGATCCGTGACAGGTCCCCTAGCTCCTGTGGTCACGTGACACCCCTATGCCGCCTGTCACGTGACTCACGGATCTAGTGGACCCACTCGCGCAGCAGTTACATAAACGGACCCGCCATTGTTCTATTAGCCGACGCCTCATGTAGTATGGTATATATAGTTCCTGATAGTTGTATTTGTTCCCTTAGCTCGTTTATAGACGTTTCTTCCTATCCTCTCTGATCATTGTCCGGCCTGACGACCCGACCCGGACCCGAGACGACTTGGACCTCCTCTACTCGTCGCCCTCCTCCTCCTCCTCGTNATCCTCGGCCTTGCACCCGGCCTGGTACACCCGAGCCCGGAGTGTTAGTAGGAGTCCAGCGCTGCTCCCCAGTCGCTGTACTCGTCCTATCCTGTTCGCTCGGCCGTCATCTCGGCCTACGCTCGCCCCTATAGTCCCTCTCTGGATAGGGTCTAACAAGGGTGAACGGAGCAGTTTATTTGTGCAGGGACTAGGAACTCTAGACCACCTCGATCGACGGGTATGGAAAAAGGTGTAAGCGACGGAGGCGAAGAAGATGTGGGCAAAGGGGAGAAAATTTACCTGAGGTCTGTGCGCACAAGTCTTGGGTCTGACGTGGCGAGGTGTATATAAGGAGGGTGCTCTGGTGAAGGTCTCGCATCCATTCCCTCCCCTCCCCTCGTTATGCTGTTGTTATGCCGCCGTCACCATCCACCCTCTCGTAGCTGTAGTCAGTAGTCTACCCACATGTACTTAGCTAGTTTCACGGAGAGGCCGGCATGCTGCTGGTCTCTCCTGTAATGAAAAGGGGACAGGCGCTACGCACCTATCAGAAACGCTTGAATTTCGTTTTCACAAAAACACAGCACAACTCACGCACCCAAGTGGGAAGTAAATCCGTGTGAATCAACCCTCAGGGGTCGCCCGCCAATGAACAATCCATAATGCACATGACAAGAGCTCGACTCAAAAATAGAGCGATACCATGCCTGAAGATTTTGGAGATTTTTGAACGGCGTATTGGGGGTTGGTACATCTTTCAAGTCGACTGCCATGCTGAAAGCCAAGTGGAGGCATAAATACTCCAGAGAGTCGCACAAAGGTGCGAGCGTCGAGACTCGAGAGGGTGAAGAGGCCGATGGATGGTTCCGAATTGGGCAAGACCTTGTAACATCGACCCAAGTCTAAATGACAAAGAGAGGGTAGGGCCGTTACTAGAGTGATGAGCTCGGCCTCGCTCGGTTCCAAGGGAATAGGGTACGAAATAGTGAGTGATGAGAGGTTTCTGCATGCGGCCAGAGGTGTGATAATTGAGAATGGCGGCGGAGCCGTCATGTCGTCAAACACCTCAGGTTCAATGTCTGCGTGCCTATCATCATAGAGGAGCGTCAAGGCCTCAATGGAGGATAGACGGCATGCGATGCATTCGATGAGAGATCGGTAGTGGTCGGGGTTTGCCCCATCATATTCCCTGAGCGTCAGGCCTTTGAGCGAAGCGGGTGAAAAGGCCGACGAAAAGCATGCGATGGCTCTTTCAAAGGGTGTCCATAGAGAAAGCTCTTCTAATGCCGGGAAACTCCTCGAGTGTAACGTGAGCGAAAAAGTCTTATGTTCATTGTAATGAATTCCATGGCCCTCTAAATCCCGGAGTGAAGGAAGCTCTGAGAGAGCCTCGGTGACTTCCTCCGTTAGGTGTACCATTCGGGTATCGACACTTGTTAGGAAGCGGAGCCCCGAGAACATTAGGACAAGAGGTTCCTGGAGGGGTTCATCCCGGCAATTGTACAGTGATAAACACTCTATGTTTGGCATCCAAATAGGAAGATATTGAAGGATAAGTTCGAAGCCCTTTTCATCCACCATATCGCAGGAAAGATAGTAGGTAGTGATGGAGGGGCTGGCAAGCAACTGAGAAGAGGTGGGATCAGCGCCGTGGCAAATCAGAGTGTGAAGGTTTGGTAGCAAGGGACCAGGACGTGGACGCATCGCTGCAAGAGAGTACACAGACGAATGCATTTTTGGGTCGGAGCAGTGAAGTATCCGTACTCGGTGTGAATACTTCCCGAATCTAGTCCAATCCGGCGATTGGATGGGTCGAGAAAAATACTGTCAAAACGGTTAAATACGTAAGGTAATCCAGCGCCTTCATACCGGTAGAATCGCTTACCTTACGCTGAGTAGGAAGGGAAGTATCCAAGGCGAGGGGAGCTAGAAGTTGTAGCAGGCGTTGGACATCAAAAACTGTGGACCATGCTAAATCCAAGACGATCTCAGCCCAATCCCGACAGACTAAGGCGCAGCTGGCGTAGTCTTTCCTGGAAAGATATTGGAAAGTAGAGAGCAAAATTTCGGGAAACAAAACGACTTGTCGTGTCGAGTCTGGCATGGTGGCCGCAGCGTGAGGGAGGACGCGTGACATTTGCCTGGCCGCGCTGTCACCATGTGTGACTACGCGATCACATGATCATCCTCTGGACTTCGTACTAAGTACAAACTTGGTACAAACTAAGTAAATCGTAGGCCGGGACAAGGCAGAGGAGGTAATTGGTACCAAGAAGCAATCAAGAGGTACTGAAATAAACACCACATTTTGTTGAGCAGCAGGATAGCTACAAGCCATAAAGCCCAGTGAAAACGTACAACGAGCGCCTCCGATTATGTCTGAAGCCTCCTGGTCACCAGAATTCTCAGAGAATGAAAATGATTCCAGAAAATTTTCTGGTTGGTCCCGAGTGTAGTCGACAGATTTCCTGGTCGGCGCCGGGTGTATCTGAGGAGGTCTGAGGAGGTCTGATCATTGAAAGTATTGGTAAATTCAATATATATTCGCATTTCTAATCTACAATTTTTACTCTACAATACACAGTACAATACGTCGAGCGCATACAAACTGACTCCGACCCTCGCAGCAACCTAGAGGACACGATCCGCCAACCTAATCCATCATCCACGTGTGAGAACGAAGGCCAAGCGCGACTTCGGAACGAAAATCAGCACGCCGGGCGACACATAGAGGAGATTGGAAAGAAACCCACCGAGTTCAGACGTTCGAGTTGTTGTGATTGTCAGACGAGCCTGAGGGATGTCAACGTCAGTAATAAGTCAAGGAAGTAGGTAGTTTTGCTCACCAATCATGCGAAATCGCGCCGTATGCGAGTATATGCGTTTGAACGTAGACCATGTTCAGAGGTCGTATTGCATCCATGGTATGTAACGCACCAGAAACCACTCGTAAACCTATCCAATTCCAAGTGCCCTCCATCGCCCCCGTAATGCGACGCGACGTCGTATGAACATGGATGACACATCTTCCGAGAATTGTCGGGCCGTTTTGCACTGTGCACAAGGTCTTCGATGGAGAGGAGCTCGGGCGACGGCGGCGACGGCGATAGCAGCGACGACGATGGGAAGGTGGGGTTGAGGAAGGGAGAAGAGGGGAGAGGAGAGGAGAAGGAAGGGAGGGATGATGGTGGTTTGGGTTCAAGACGAGATAGGCGCTCGAGTGGGACAAAGTCCGTTACTTATTCGAAGTTTTTCTGACGTCGTCGACGCACTGACCATCACGCAAGTTTGGCTTTGGGCCGTTCGTCATTTCGTACAAAGCAGATCAAAATACAGAACAACCAAGGCGTATTCTACGCAACAATTCGGTGACAGCCAGAATCTTCCCAGAAACGTCGGTAGTGTCCAGTTTCATCGGACCCACTCGTTGCACGTTTTCACTGGGCATAAAGGCGAGCACTGCGCTAGGCGAGAGACCAAGCTATTCACCTGAGGTTGTATAGCACACGAGTAGTAGGTAGAACGAGTGTTAGATATTCCCTAGATACATACAGGCTTTATATACTACGAGTGACTACTAAATATGGACTAAGGAATGTGTGAGGTGTCGAACTAAGCGACATGAAACCATGCGTGACGTCGACCTAGAACTAGTGTGTCGACGTGGCGATTGAGAGGTGCATGCGCAACACATTTTACAATTGACGGCAATCATCAGCTCAAACATGAAGATGCGAGCTTTCTTTCCGCCTAACATCACAGTAACCTATCCAAATGGCCTCCAGGGCCGATACCATATGACTCCAATTTTCTTCCCTCAAATTGTCACCACAATGACGAAACTCAACTGAGCATGACGTTGGTAGTAGTCGACTCAGAAACAACGCGACTGAGATAGGTGATCGTATAGGAGAGTCCCATGCATGAAGGGTTTTCAGACGACGGAAGGGGGNTGGACGGGGTGGGTACCGCCTGAAGGTTCGAGGGTGCCGCGCTGTCAAACATCATATGGAGACGCAGATATTCGAGAGAATCGCACAAGGGAGCGAGCGTTGAAAGGGTTGATAAAGTAGTTACAGGCCGGGTGCCTATGGCACGATAGCACTTGCCGAGGTCTAGGCAGCGGAGAGACGGAAGAGCTGACACAAGAGCCACAAGCTCGGCTTCCTCCAGGTCAAAGGGAACTNGGGTACGAGATTGTGAGAGAGGAGATATTTGTGCAAGATAGAAGTGGTTTGAGGGCTGGGTACGACAGTGGCAATTTGATGTAGTCATAAGCATCTTCATCGTCAAAAGACATTGATAATGACTCGAGGAGGGGTGCGCTCTGAGTAATATGATTGATGAGAAGCTTGTAAGTTTGAGGGCTGACTTTGCCACATTCAACGAAGGAAAGGTTCCTGAGAGACGCGAGAGAGAAATCAGGACGAAGGCAGGACGTGGCCCTACTGAAAGTTGTATCGAGCTTGAGTTCCACCAACGCGGGGAAACTCGTGGAATTCAGCTTGGTGGAAAATGTCCCTTCCAAGTTTTCATGGTACCCATGGCCCTCCAAGGATCTCAACGACGGGATTTTTGACAACGTCTGAGTGACTCGAGGGGTAAGCTGTGCCGCTGGGATATTAACCTGGCGTAAACGGGCAAGACTCGGGAGAACTTCGACGAGTTCCTTGCTGAGATCTGGCTGGTCTTTGGTGCGACAAAACAAAGACAAGCTCTCCAGGTTTGGCATACACATCGGAATATACTGCAGAGATAGTTTGAGTCCATTTTCATTCTTCGGATAACATTCGAGCCGATATGTGGTTATGGTCGGACTTGCGAATAGATGAGTAGAGAGGGGATCAGGACCACAGCGCAATTTGCATAGATTTGGGAGCAGAGGTCCAAGATATGGACGGGTGAGACCGACGAGGCCATATACCGAAGAATGGATATCTTCGTAGCGATAGTCCAGGACCCGCACCCTGCGATGATATCTTATGAATCTATCCCAGTCTTCAGCCTGGATGGGTCGAGAAAAGTACTGAGGACACAGTTGTGAGCTTTTATAATTAAAGGCTGCGAAAATGAAAGACTTACGAAGGATTCAGTGGTCGTATCCCAGGAGAGGGGGGCCAGTAATTGAAACAATGGTTTCACGTCAACTTCGGCCCATATAATATCCATGATGAGGTTGGACCAATCCTTGCATACTAACGCGCATATTTGATAGCTTTCCTCAGGGATGTGCTCGAAAAGTGCTCCGAGGAAGTCAGGAGAGACGATGGCGTGGTGGTTCATGGTCAACAAACGCGACCTTCACGTTGCAACATTGCTATCACGTGAAGACCAGTTCCCTGATCTGTGGCGACAAACTTGGAGAACAAGATAAGTACTCAAAGTTATAGTACGGAAAAATATGAGATACGTGAAGTTTACATGCGCGAAGACCACCGTTAGTCCGATGAGGCAGCCCAAGGTTTGTCCACCCCTGCTTCGAGCTCATCAACGTTACTATCGACGGGCTCTCCTATCCTTTCAGCGAAACTACTCATCTCATCAAGCACCGTCTGCCTGACTTGTTCGTCATACCGTCCAGCCTCGTCAACAGGCTCGCTCGTATCCCAAGTCGGTGGCGGACCTTTCCAGCCGTTGTTAAGGTGGACATAGTTCAAGAAATTTCTCCACAATGGGTCGAGAGAAAGGACGGCGGGATCGCCTACGACGATGAGCAAGGCCTTGGCTCGCGTAACCGCGACTAATAGAATGGATAGTTCGTGAATCATGAACGGAATGCCATGAGAATATTGACAAACCATTGAAGCGGCGAGGATTGGCTACGAAGCCCAATGTGTGGCGGAGATCGTACTCCAAGAAGTCGCTGCTGCTTCTGACCGTTGACACGATGATAGCCTTTCGTTCCTAGAAGGAGGACGTAGACATGAGCGAAAACGTCATCTCAGCAGAAGAATTTGATCGAACCTGCCCTTGGAATTCCTCTACACTGCCAACCTTTACCGTGCTATCCAGAGATTTCAAGGCCTTGCGGATCTTAGTGACCTGGCCACGATACGGCGCAATGATTCCAATCTCGTCGTCAGCTTTACAAAGACTCAAATCAGCTCAAAGGGGCGAAAACGGTTGATCATAGTGAACATACTGATCGGGCGCTGGGGATCAGCCTTGAGGGCTTCAACATATGTTTTGACTTGCAACGCCTCATGGATGTTGAAGAACGACGGAGAGGATGCCTCACGGTCATCCTTACCCGAAATCGCGTGAAATACAATTGGGAACCTGGGCGCGGGGAGGAGGGAGCTTCCGATGTACGCGCCTATCACCGACGCGTCACCGCACGCCTCGAGTTCACCAGCATAAAAACGATGGTTGGGGAAGTCTAGGATCGCCGGGTGAGACCTGAAATTCTTGGTCAATTTGACGATCCTACGCGTCTTCATTCAATTCCCGAAAATCAGTGATGGAGAAGAGGACGACTCAACTGAGTACTTTGATTGGTCAACGCGTAGAGCTCACGGTCCATGAGACGCTCAATGAAGCTCACGGTGAGCTTGAACTCCTGCGCTATAGCGGACCGAATGATCGGCCCGAGCTGCTTCGGGTCTCCAGAGAGGACAACATTCGTATTCTTATCAGACAAGGTTCGGATAGAAACCATCGTCTCGGGTTCCGTCGCATGCCCTGCCTCGTCGATGAAGATATACCGATAATGCCCTTGCTTGATACCAATCCCAGATAGAATAGACGCAGAGATGCACGTCGATACGATGACCTTGAAGTTAGCCACCGCTTCACATGTAGGAACGCCGAAATGTCGATCATTTGGCGTACGACGGGTATACGGGAGCAGCGCTTCGGGGACTTGGCTCTTGAATCGCGAAGGGGCGTACAAACGGAAGAGCACGTCCGGCCCGAGGTCAAGGAGGCGCAGGGCGATGAGATCAGCTGCGGAATTGCTCGGTGCGCAAGCGAGTACGTGAGCATCGGGGTCATGTATGAGGACCTGACGAATGGCTTCAACGATGGTCACAGTCTTTCCGGTACCTGGTCTACGGATCGAGTGATTTAGTGGGTAGTGGCGCGATAGGAACAGGTGCGTTGAACTCACGGTCCAAATACGATGAAAGGCGCGGCGCCAGGAGGGAGAGATGCTATCGATCGTACGGCTCGAGCTTGCGCAGGGTTAGTAGCAATGAGCTGATTCTTGAAGTCCAGGTCGAGTTGAGAACTTGACGCGGTCGCTAGAGTACTGTCTGCAGGGAAGGTAATATGCTCGATGTCCGGCTTCTGACCCAACGCCATGTGCTGCCTTCTTAATGGGCATCGATTCATTTCGAAACGGACGTGATAAGTCGTCCCAGGTTTGTGCTTGAAGCCGGATCCAAATCGAAGTGACACCGTATCCAATGTGACTTCATGGACAGGGCCTCTCCACCACTTTCCATCCGGAGCGGAGGATTCTTGGACCAATATCGTGTCCCCTTGAGTTGGTGTTACGGTCAGACTGCGAGAAAATGGGACGAAAGGGTCGTTACATACCGACTAGAACGCTGGGGCGTTTTTCCGCAAGGCCGGGAACCTTTATACTACAATCATGGTTCAGATCCAGTCCAGCGAGCGAGATGAATTGAGAAACGTACTCGAAGTATGGTCGACGTGGGGTAAGTGTTGCGTTCAAGATATCAAACATATCCATGTCCTGTCTAAGATCGAGGTCGAAGGTCAGAGCGATGCCTGAATCTTCAAACGCGGAACTGGGCATCACTCACTTTTGTCGGTACTCCTCGATCCACAATAGATTCTTGAAGTTGCTCGAATAATTCGTCGCATCCAGCTCATCTGGTAGATACGTCTCCCGAATGCGATTGATAATATCTTCCCGAGACCCAGTTGAAAGGGCCACAGACAAGGGTTTGGGAATCAGAGCGGGAGGGAGTCTCCCGATATACGGGATGATCTTGAGCGGCTCTGGGCGAACTCCGTCCACGATTTCGCTCTGTACCACAGGACGCCGGTTCTTGAGCGGCACATATGGCTCTGTGGGCTCAAGCTGAGCCAATTCATCCTTCGGTCCAACTACCGCAGAGAGCGGTCTTGAGATAGTGAACCGTTTCTTAGTCTTGATATCCTCGAAGATCAGCTCCGCTCGGTCTTCGTAGACCCCACCATTTGTTTGACGAAAGGTGATGTGGATGGTGAGAGGGTTGCCGTAGGGGATGTCCTGATTGGAGGCAGAGGTAGAGAAACTACATGCATCGAAATTAGAACAAGGGCTTCAGAGAAGAAAGTGTATAACTTACGGGGACGTTCCTTTCTTCCCAACAGAACTGAATCGCGCTCCTGCTAGACAAATAGACGATGTTTTGCTGGTATTGGTGACAACGATAGATTTTGTAACACCGGCCTTGGCTAAGGCAGGCTCGATGATATCGAACGAAGGAGACTCAGAGACCTGCAGCCCTTCCTTGTTCTGTTCTGACCTCTCTAACACCGACTGATGGTTGAAGAACTTGGAGCGAAGCGCATGTCGCTGCCCTCTGGAATGTGATGCCCAGAAGTTGGGTGAAATGTGCAGACTACATGTCTCACAATACTTGTACCCAGGTTGATCACTTGGAGGAATGGGTTGCTTTGTCGCTTGTGAGACTCCGTGCTGTTTAAGCTTTTCGAGATGGGATGAGCCCCTAATATGGGACGCCCAAGAATCGTGGGCCATAGTCACGTTGCACACAGAACAACGGAAAAGGTTGGTGAGTCCCGCGACGCGCCTCTTGTGTTCCTGACTTTTGCAGTGACTCTTGTAGTTTGCTTCAGAGTCAAGTACGCGGTGACAAACGTCGCAGGAGAAGGTGCCATGTCGAAATGGGCAAGGAATTTTGGTACAAGCACCGGAAGAAAGTAGCGTCGGACAGACGTTGGCCATGACGCCTGAGGAAGTGGGTGATGTGAAAGAATTCATTCGCTCAAAGGGATCAGCCTTATATGTGTGAATAGTTATCAGCCTCGTGGTCGTTTGGAAGTGTCGAAGATGGACCCACAGTATTGAATAATGAAATTTTGAAAGCTTATTTCTTGATGCGGTGATGCCCCTCCCCATACCGTCCAAGAAGCGCCTGAACCTTTTGACGCAGACTTGTCGGATATCAGCCGAGGGGTTGATTCGACGTGCTGTTTCAGCGAAATAAGTATTCTCAGTACTGGTATCGAGAACTTGGTATCGAGAAGAGCCCTAACCATCTGAGGGTCTGAGCCGCATCAAGCGTCAATTGTTCCAACGCCTCAACATTGCCGAGCCCGCGATCAGCGGTCGCTGCGGAGAAGGTTGGAAATTCGCAAGATGACAATGCGTCGTATTGACTTCACCGCAACAGAAGGAACGTATACTATTGAGAAAGGTCCTGCGTCAGTAAAAGCCTGAGGAGAAGAGAGACATACTTACTCTGGAAATGGGTTAGTGGGCTTGGTTGAAATTGTTGGAACGTCTAGTCAAGTCAGCCTATTCACGAATGTACAACCGAGGAGCACATTGCTTTGACCGAAACGGCAACCGTTGCAAGGTCGAGTGACCGGGAAGAGTACCTCCATTCCTCCTTACTCACGAAATAATACAAATAACCTAAACATCCCTTTTGTTATGAGCGACCCCACGACCCTATTGTCTAGCAATCAGACGGGATGGTCGCATCGTTGTTGTACGAAGCGGCTCTAACACCCAAACCCTTGCTAGCGAAAACCCTCCAGATCAAACACCTATTCGCACCCGCGAAGAGGTTAGCGTCGGCTTGGATCCATGCGTCACGGGCTTGGACGACTGTATACAACGGAAAAATCAATCAGTATTTCGGCAGTATGAGAATAATGCGAGGGGATGCTTACAGGTAGGATTACAAGGCTGCAGCGTCAACGCAGTCAAGAATAATCTCATGAATACAACATTGCCCGCCGTTCCACTGGGGTTGGTGAATGCGGTCGTTGAGTATCCCCGTGCCGAGATAAGGGAGGCATAGACGTTATGGAGCATGTTGGCCCAGATGGTGCCGATACTGTGGACAGCGGTGTTGCCTCGGACGTTGGAGTACATCAGAGGGTTGGTCGTTCTATGTGAAAAGGGCGAGCGAATGTTAGCATGGACTTGAAGGGAAGGAAGGTCGAGAGGAGGGTGCTCACGCGCTGGTAGAGTAAGGATAAGCCCGAATACCCGCTGAGGAGTAAACATACGTCCCAAGGCGATAGTCACGAACAACGCCATCCTTTTGCCACAACCAACTAGCGAAATGAAAGTACATCCATATTAGACCTGATGATCAAATGAAAGAAAAGAAAGCGCACTTGGCGAAAGCATCACTCCACCCTTCACCCATACCACCCGACTCCGTAGTCTGCAAGCATCTTCCAGTACCACCACCGGTCATTCGGTTAGTGATACCATGCGTCAACTCGTGTGCAACGATGTCGTTCTCGAAAGCACCGTCCCTTCTGGGACTGTTCTGCGTCCAGAGGTACATCCTGCAACGTCCAGATTGCCCACTAAATACAATAGTCAATCTCTGATCGCAGAAAACAGTCAAAAGAGAAGAACGTACTCAGGCGGCGTCGCAAAGTTCGCATTGTTCGTCCCCGAAGAATCCTGCACACTCATCAAAACCCTATCATTCCCGGCACCTCCTCTGCCCCAATTGTTGTTCTGGAAGTTAAACGTCCTCTCCGTGAACCCATACAAATACGCGATATCATGGATCATGTTCGTCGCATAGAAGGCGTTCGTTCGCGCGGCGTGCGGATTCGTGCCTGCGGTGGGTTCAGTAGCGGTGTTGAATGTATAGAGGAAGTTGAGGGAGGAAGAGGACTGAGGGGTAGTGGTTGAGGTTGAGCCGGTGTAAGCGATGACGTTGTTTCCACTGAGGGATCAAAGACCACATGTAAGCAAAGGTAGGTAAGTGCAGCAGGAAAAGGTTTACGAACGCGGTGACAGTGGTCGCTGTGCCGTCGCTGTGCCATCCGTTAGGGGAAGGTGTAGTGTAAGCGGCCTGAGGGTCGGTGATATCTTCAATTCCTTCAGGGAGGAAAGACTTGTTGATGGGAAGGGCACGGTACTAGGGAATGAGATACACAAGCACTCAGTTATATTCTGAAAGGAATGTAGATGGACGGACTTACAGATGCATGAGCAACAAAATCGGTAACCGAGACGAGTTCCCCAGTATGAGCATCAACAAAAGCCTCGTACCAAGCATCCGTCTCGTCGTTTTGAACTTGCACAACGTGTGTAAGGACGGCGCTTCCATCAGGCTTGGCGTAATATTCAAGAGCAGCAGGGTGTCCGTTGTACTTGCCCTCCAATGCGGATTCAGCAGCGGCAATGGCCTTTTCCAAAGTGAAAGAGGGGGTGGAAGCAGCCACGCGAGCTAGTGAGGGAAAATGTAATGAAATGAGAACGCGGGCTTCTGGGGGAAAAGGTGAATGATCTTACTGGGCTTGACGAAAGATGAACCAAAGGCGACGAGCTTGTCAGCATTGAAAGCAACGTTCGCGACAGCATTGGCGAAAGGGATGCCGTTCTAATCAGGGAAAAGAACCATGGTTAGAAACTTAGTATGAAGTAAGCGTGTATTGAAGGACCTACGTGTTTTTGCCTGACATAGCCGAAGGACTGAGATTCTTCGGTGAAGCCGGACTTGTATTCCAAAGCAGCGTCGTCAACACCGAGACGCTGACGGAGGACGGCAACGGTCTTGGACTTCAGATCGGGGAATCGCATGCCAGCCAAACCATCGTCAACACCGGCACCGAAGGTCTATCAACATTAAAATCCCATTAGCAATACGACTTCTCACAGATAGACATCAAGACATACAGCGTATTCCGTAGGAGGGTGGTAAGTCTCCACAGTCAGACCGCGGCGGATTTCGCGAACACGGTGAGTAGCGTGCTTCACGTCAGTATCGAAGGGGACGGCCTGAGCGAGCGAGGCATAGGAGACGGCAAGGAAGACCGTTGTGAAGAACTTGTTGAAGGCGACCATGGCTGCTGAGAGAACCTGGGAGAGACGATGAGGAAGTTGCCTGAAGAACTTATTGCTCGAACTACAAGAAACCTTTTATAGTCGAATTCGTGAGCCCGAGATCCATGGAGAGAACATATACATAAACATACCAGGCATATTTCTCTGCTCAATTATACGCGTCTTCCGATCCGAACAGACCCCAAGCCCAAGGAACGCGTGTATCATTGGACAGGAATGGACACATTGAAGGGGAGACGACCAGTCCAAGCCCAAGCGCATGCATGTTTGAACACGTTCATGGCTAGAGAAGCATGCAACCCTTGTCGAGAAGCTCTGTCACAAACATCGGAGAGTGAGTTGGTTTCCATATGATGAACGGAAAGTCGATAGTGGAGGTCTAATATCGGTGCAAGAGGCAACGCGGTTGCGAGAGTACCAAGAGGATTGGCATCAAACTTTGCGGCTTTGTATTGAAAATGGAGCTATGATGAAATGCCGATAGTAACTGGAAGTAAAGTACGACTCGAAATTCAAGGATTGAGACGGGCTCAACGACTATGGCAGAGGGCAGGTGATGGCTCGGATGATCCACAAATTCAGCCCATAGCCTAAGATGATATATAAGACTAGAAAGATATGACAAAACGCGCGACTCACAGATAAAGAAGAGAACACAATCAAGCATCCGCACAAGGGATCGAAGTCACTGAAGATTTCCACAATGCTTCCAATGCTCAAAGGAGTACGCCATCCAACGTTTCCGCACCAGAGCTCGAATCCGGGTCTCAATCGTGCAGCACAAAGCTGCATGCATGCTGGTCACTGGAGCGATAAGAGCCTCAATCAGCTAAAGACTCTGATGAACCGCATGGACAAAGGAACATACATCGCTTCGCGAACTCCGTTTGTCTTCATGACATACAAATACCAGCATGGCGTCTCAGAGCGTATCCCAGCATATTTCCGTCAGCGATTCGCGCCATTTTCGTGACATGGAAGTCAGGATGAAGGAGCGAGATGGGCGTCAGGGTCGAAGTATCGGTGGGCGGACGCGTCGGAGACTCGGAGTTGTGGTCAGACAGACGCGCTCCTCCCTAAATTGTGGCTCCGCCGCTCCGAGAAACTCACAGCGCCAGTCAAGCGCCAGTGGCACGCTTCTGCAGGTTCTCAAGTTCTAAAGTTGCAAGTAACGATTTTGAATTTCCACCATCCACTACAGAATCCCACTGCTTACTTTCTGGGTTGTTGCTCTCTAGTCAATTGACTCGCTTCATGATTCAGAAACGTGCAGAAACAACGCAGAAAGGTTTCACATTTCAATGTCGTCTTGACCTCTGATGGTATAGAAGTTGACCATGATTTACTATGGTCAACTTAGCTGCCATGAGGTCCGGACCACTCCAGGTATGTCGCTACTGTCTTCTCTTCCGCTTTTGCGCAATTTATGAAACTCGTACATGTACTAACCTAAAACAGGTAAGCACATTTATCTACGAGTCTGCCACATACTTATCGCTATGCTGGCGGGTAGCGACCCATAGTGCACCCAAGGCTACGTCACGGTAGTACCATTCTCACTGTCAGGCTTGAGCTTGGAGTCTTGAAGCTTGACCAACCTCCCAACTCGGTGGTGGCCTAGCCCTTTCCTTCATCTCCCCCCCGCGTTGAGGTTGAAACAAGATGTCCCTCATCACCCTGTATATCCTTGCGCTGTGTACGTTCCTTCCATACGTCGCGGCGCACTCAGGGTTGAAGCGGAAGGGGAAGCATTTTATCCTGATCGTCTTCGGGATAGTCGCTGGTACGTGTTCTTCCCAACCTCACCGTTCACCTTTTATCCTGAAAATATGCCTCATTGACGTTACATGTTCTAGGCAGCATTTTCGCGCTGAGTATACTTTGCGTCTGTGCATGTCTTTGGTGTAGTCGACGGGTACGACGGGTGGAACGTGACAATGAGGCACCACCGCCTCCGGTGACGACGGTCCCAGCGAATTGGGCTTGAAGCTTCAAGTGGGCTCGGAGGCCGAGGTTGCGTGGGGAGAGGCTGGGCAGATGAATTATCGACTTCATCAAGGTCGGCAAAGCTTGGTGCCTCGCACATCTGTTTTGGGAAACGCGCTTTTTGGTAGAGGATGAATCCCGATGGATGGGCTGGGGGCNTATTACAGAGACTCGAGAGGGAGATGCACTCGATACCAAATAAACCGTCCTTTTGCGAACTACTTCGCAGGGGACAGTATGTATTACTATACCATAATATCCAGCAGTGTCTGATCCAAGTCTGATGCCAAAAAAAACCATTATTATATCCAAGAAATGTATACATGCAATACACGGAGCAAGAAGACAAAAGCTAAGATTACACACATGACATCATGTACAAAGGATAGAGAAGAACGAACACCTAATCGCGGCCGTTAAGCATGAACTTCTGGAAAAGCTTATTGTACTCCGTCCAGGACTCTTCCATTTTCGCCGCATGTCGGGTCTGCATAGACGACTTTTCTGCCTCCCAAGCTACCTGCTTAGCGTCCATCTGCCGCCGGATGTCGTCGCGCTCGGAGCGAAGAGACGCTTTCTCCTCGAGCCACGAAGTCTGCATCGCTTGCATTTGCTTCTTGAGGTCTTCACGCTCGGAAAGGAGTGACGCCTTCTCCTCCATCCAGGAGGTGCGCATGGCTTGCATTTGGTTCTTGAGGTCTTGGATTTCGTCCTTGAACTCCTTCTTCATCTGCTTGATCTCCTCCTTCAGTTCTCGTTTCTCCTGCCTGAGCTCGTCCCTGTCTTTGCGGAGGGCTTCATTCTCCTTCTCCAACCTATCGATCTTGTTGTGCAACGCAACGACGTCGATGCCGTTACCGCTGGCGTAATCCGGCCTCCACGAACGAGAGAGTTCAATGCTCTCACCGCCGACGAGGTTGAGTCGGCGCGGCGGCAGTGAAGCTGCTACAGTAGCAGGCTGAGCAGCCTCGATGACAGAACCATTCGGCGATCCGGAAGGAGTTGTGTGAGGAATCGATTCGTCGTTGAAAGACATCGGTGACGATGGTTCGGAAGTCGGAACCGGAGATTCAGGTGCAGACGGGGGCCCAGTGGTGAGGTCCATATCGAGTGTGCGCGAGTTTGCGTTGGAGGAGGACGCCGCTGCATCCCGTGGATCACGCGCACGAGCTGGGGCAGGCCTCGGTTGCGGGGGGAGGATGTTGCCCCTAGAATCGAACCGGGGAAGGATTCCACAGTCTTCCGGAATGTAAGACTGCACAAAAGAAATTAGCGCAAGTCGTTAGAGTAAAAATAAAAGAGATCTCACAGATTCAGCTTCATTAGAGCTGGTTGGAGTTCTTCGATCGCGAGGGAAGGGTTGGCCAGCATCAGGCGTGCTATAGTAACTTCCTATGCCAAAGGAGATGTCGGCCATTGGAGAAGTAGCGACAAGATGAACTCTGCGTCTGCGAGGTTTCTGGGGTTTTTGCGTCCGCGGAAAGAGATGGGGTGTTCGGTGCATCAGGATGCTCTGAGTTATAACTTTCTGAGGGAGTACAACATGCGTCAGCTGCGCTGCATGATAGCGAGGTTTCTCTGGGATGGCGGTCATCGATAGGTGACTCGGGTTGTCGAACAATGGTCAGGGAAAAGTTGATGGTGGTATGTTTCCAAGTTCAGTTCGATTACGCCAAGACTTGTGGGCGTTTGTTGGACCCCATTTTTCTTGTTGCCCTGAGCTCGTGATCGCGATTTCCCATATTGGGTGTTGTTCCCGTCGCTCATCAGTCAGAACGGCCCCCAACTTCTAGTTACCAATTGCGGTCTGCTTTAGCCATTGTATCGTAGTGAGTAACCACGATCTACTTAGCTTTATTCCCGTCTCATTCCGTTGCAGTGCCCAAATTTTACTCGACTTGAAAATTTCATATCGTGCGCTCGGTTTGCTTTAGATCTACATCCTGAGTTGCAACCCGGACGCAATCCCCGTAAAACAGCCTAGCGTGATCAGCGTGTTCAATAGGCTTGCTTTCTTCCTTCCCGGTCCCTGGAAAGCGTCGGAAATTCATGTCAAACTTCTCACCACGTTTCAACCAGGTTTATCGTGATCTTCCTCCTCAAGAAATCGGTGTTCAATTTATTACTCGCTCAATAGGTTGTGTACCTTTCTCAGACAATTCGACTGGACTCAGCCTAAACTCAGCCCCTATGCTTCCCCATTCTGCTTCCTTTGTTTTCACTTTTCTCCGAGGACTAACTGATCCACGTTGACAGACCGTCTCTGCGACCATCATCATCGGGATGTTGCGAAAAAGGTCGACCCCGTGTTCTCACAAAGGTCGAGTCATTAAACACCACGGTGGGAGTCTGCCCTAGAGACCGAGTCATTTTTCTATTCTAGATGGGACAATTCAGCTTCGGTGCAGCAAGCTGTATGAACACGCTGTCTTCGCATTTTTCGCGGATGGATTTCGATCCTACCCTTCGAAGATCAACAGACGTGGGTTTCGAACTTATGGGTACGTTTCGCTGTCCACCCATCCTGATGACACGTTGTTCGCTGAGTAGCCTTTCGACAGTCTATACACCCTTGCCCTTGTGTCTATCGTCCGACGAATTTTCATGTCGCGAAATCGACACTCAACCAGTACTTCCTCCCCAAGTCGGCAGGTGTCAGCTTCCTACCCAACCCTCAACGCTCGATTTTTAATATCCAATATTCCATACGAAATAAACATGGATACTACCATCTGCTTTCCTGTCATCTTCAGCCTCATGCTGGCGTCGACGGGGTGGTTGGTTCCACGGAAAGGACCAGTCGGCGGCCACCTCGGCGATCCCCAGTGTAACCTACCCGTCCATATCCTCTTACACCTCAAGTCGTGCTCCCGCACTCTGTCATGCAGAGTGGCAGCATATCTTGCCTCACCCTTACTCTACCCGACCGCCGTCGTTGGAATATGGAAGCAGTCTGCAACGGTCCGTGTCACGATAGATAGTTGGTCATGATCATCTCTTCTCCATATCTTAGAGGTTACCACCGAAAACAAAACGCCCCCCTTTCGAATATGGTTACAACGGTAATAATTCCCGGTCATCTATCCGTTGAGTTCCAAGCTTAACTGATGCTTTATCCAGGTCCTGTCGATTAATTTGGGATTCGCGAAAGGACTGGCTTGCAGACGCGTTCTGTATCTTTCCTCTCGTATAATGAGCTTGATGACGTTGTCGGGGTGATGCGCAAGAAGAACAAGATCTCTAAATGACTGGAAGCGACGCGACTTTCGCGTTGTGGGACAAGAGCAACTTTCTTGTCACACCACTTGCGATTGGACTTCAGCAATCGATGAGCCTCCTCGTTGATAGCTTACCCCCCTCGCATGAAACTTACTCCTCATTGTGGCCGTTTGCAGGAAAAGTCTGGAAGGTCTGTCGGAGACCAAGGAAAAACATCCAGGTGGGTAGTATATATAAGCATGTGAGTCACATCGAGTACGTAGCATTATTAGCATAGATTCAACGACGGAGCAGTGCGGAATGTTTGTCCATGAGCGCGTCATAGTCATTCTTCAAATTCTCATACAACTCCTCGCGTGAAGCCATCGACTTCTGATGCTCCTCCTCGCGAGAAGCCAGACACTTCTCATACTCCCCCTTGAGTGAAGCCAGCAACCTCTCGTACTCCTCTTTGCGTGAAGCCAGCAACCTCTGATACTCCTGCTTGAGTGAAGCCAGCAACCTTTCATACTTCTCCTCACATGAAGCTAGCTGCTCAGCATGATCTGCTTTTCTGTCTCGCATCCAGTTTCGAATGTCTGGGACGGCAGCAGCTCCAATTTCGCCAACTTGTCTTCTAATGTTACGATCCGAAGGACCAACAAAGTGGTCCTGCTGAGCTGGAGACCTTCAAGGCTGATACCTCGAATGCGAATGGTTTTTGCCATGGCCTTGTCTGCTATAGCTCGGACTCGTTCCGTCTCGTTTGGTGAGTCATCGGATTCACAGTCAGCTGGAGACATAACAATCGACATCTTGGAGGGATTGTGGGTGTCGCACTTGCACTTCAGGCGATATGGTCGCTGGGTCTTTTGTGCATGCGGAAAGAGATGGGGAGTTCGGTGCATCAAGATATGTTGCGTTATGAGTTCCCCGGCGTGTACGACATGTGGTGGGAGTTGCGTTGTGTCAGTCGTGCGACAGAGACTCGATTCCTCGGGGACGGTAGCCATCGGTGAGCGGCACACACGAGTCAGACCTCGGAAAAACTTGAGGACAAACGCGATCGTGTAGTTATAGCGTCCTCCTGACGCCAAGACATGTGGGTGTTTGTTGGACCCCACTTTTTCACGACCCTGGGTTCATGCATTCATGATCGTGATTTTCGAAACTGACTTGATCGTTCGAACTCTGAACAGGACATGAAATCATAAGTACGCGAAAGNTCTGGGTCTGCTAGGAGATCAAGGATACTACAGAATACAACTACATTGAACAGGCGGTGACTATGAACGGGTGAATTACATAGAGTATGGTATGACTCTAGCGACAAAGCCTTAGGCATGACTATCGGAAAGTGCCAAGTACTTGACCATCAACTCTTGTAGGCTCTTCTTCGAACTTTTTATCGCCTCATCGCGGGATTTCAGGATCTTCGCATGCTCCTCCTTCAACTGCTCCAACTTCTCATCGCGGGATTTAAGCACCCTGGCATGCTCGTCATCCTTCTTCTTCAACTCTTCATCGCGGGATTTCAGAATCTTCGCATGCTCCTCCTTC
>JAPEVF010000689.1:0-23850 GCA_029747585.1 Pleurotus djamor
AAGAAATCATTTGTACGTAGGATAGCGTTTCACATAACGATGAAAGCAATTAAAAAGCGAAGAAAATGGGAACATACTCGTAGGAGGGGGACTATAGACGAAAAGAAATAAACTCCAAGATCCAAGAAATCGGACGAAAAAACCAAAGGAGGAGCAAGGGAGGGAGATGTCAGTGCTTGTATGTCGTATCGTGGTGTGGGTCGTTGTGGGCGGTGGGCGTACGTCCTCGTGAGGCAGGCGCCTGGAATGGGAAAAGAATTTCACCGAGGCGACCCATTTGCATGTTCCNGTSGACSTGARRWCKCCACTGNTGSAGWAGCACGTCCCSTGGCGGAWMCGCAMMTGTCCGGGAGTGGTTGTCGCTGATGCAAATGAACCGCGTCCAATTTCCATCAGGCTTTGGCGGCACATCGTCTGGATTGTACTCGAGATGGACGATTGCATCCTCGGATGTCAGGACCTCAGGCGAATATGGAATAGGGGCGCCGTCCATCTCGGGATCTGGCCGTTGCGTGGTATCATGAAGAGTCAGAGGAGAGCCAGCTCGTCCTCCGAGGAAATTCTTGAGATGCTGTCGTAGGCTTATGTTGGATTCTAGAAAATTGGACCTTCGACACCGAGGAGGGTTCTGGTAAAGTTCAGAAAATTGAACCACGCCTTTCTGATCCTGGGAATTGGCTTTCTCACGGTCTACACGTTTTTTAGGAGAAGCGAGAAAGTCGATCTTCCAGCCCTGGTCATATGGCCACTGTCGTTGTATCAGTGACGCAAGCTTTGATTCCCGCTACAGTGGCGCACGCTGTTTCATTGCATTTGAACCTGGCGTTTTACTGTGTGCTGTTAGATAACGTTGCTTGAGCACGGTCACAACTCAGTCGCGTCTTGTTGACGTGAGTGTTTTTTTTCGGAGCATCTCCAGTGGTATCGTTAACAGATATGAATGATTTCTAGCTTGTGACGCGTCGAGTGAAATCAGCGAGCTTCACACTCGTGGTCGATATTGTTCAGCTGATCAAACTCAGCTCAAAGCCATGAGAATGAACGTTAGCGAATTACAAGGAACCTTGGGTAAATTCGAACCCTCTGCTTCGCGAAGCCCGGTGCAGATGGTGGCTCTTGCGTTGATGTCCACGCGCCGTACGGTTCTTTCCAACACCCTGGCTGCTCTTAAGAAGGTCTGGCGTTCGTCCAATCCTAGGCATCAAACTCCTCGATGGCGAACAGTTTCAGTCGAATCGTAGTGTTGGGAGCTTGGTTGGGGCTCCTAGGCGCCTTGGCTTCCTCCCAGAGTACTGTGTGAGCTCCGATGTCATTGTATCTCCTTCGTTTCTCATGATGTTCATGGATTATCTTTGGACAGCGGGTCGGCGAGGGCACAGCCATCTCAACAGACCGGTAGAGCAATATCCGATCCGTCCAGCTTCGTCACCCTCTTCATTGGTACCACCAAAGGTGGCCATGTCTTTCCAGGTTTGTTCACGTTGCCACGCCAGTGCCACAAATTGAATGTACTCATCCTCGATCTTATCCCGTAGGTGCCACGCTTCCACATGGAATGGTTAAAACGGGGATGGACACCGACTCCCCGGGAAATGTCTGTTCCGTGTTTGAAGCCGGCTGAGCGCTGAACGTTGAACCATGGTTGCTTACGCCTTTCACTTCTAGCACGCAGGCTACGACGCTGACCCTCAGTTCAATGCGACCGGGTTTTCCCAACTCCATGATAGTGGCACCGGCGGTGTGAGTAGATTTATTTCTGTTCCATCATCTCCCTATACTGATTATCGAACAAACCTTCTTTCTGTTGGAACATTCCAGGCAGTACCGTTGTCAAACTTCAAGCTCTGGCCCTTTGCCGAATGCTCCTCGTTCGACAAATGTCCTGCTTCTCTGAATGGTCGAAAGACAACGAGAAAAATTCTCTCCGATGGTAGGCCTCATCATATATCTTGAGTCCAGGCTTCATATGGCTGTCCGTCTAGGCTCGCCCGATGACTTCGCCTCTCCGGGGTATTTCGCAACGAATCTTGTATGTCTCATCGCTTTATGTCACATCCTTGCACTTTATTGACTAGAACATGTCATTCTCGTACTCGGCTCCGACGAAACAGAGCACGGATATCCGCGTCGAGCTTACGGCAACCAGGCGTACGGCTCTTCATCGATATACCTTCCCGGCTAGTTCCACACATCCGCGTATGGTCGTCGACATCACCAATGATGGACAACGTAGCAGTACTAATCCATCAATGGTTCTCGACCCTCAGTCGGGCCGTGTCAAAGGTAAGCGTGTATGCCACATTCGCGTTTATTGTTGGCATAGCCACATTACTTAGCACTTCACATCGACCATCTTTGCCCGTCTGAATGGCTCAATTTCTTGAAGACGCTGCGGATGATACTGATGATTTCCCCATACTTTTTTAGGCGGTGCTTCATTTGCAGCCTCTTTCGGACCAGGCCGATATAGTGCCTTCACATGCGTTGACTTCAAGGGACAGGGATTCACGCTTTCGAAACCTCTAGAATTCGGGGCATGGCTTGCTGACTTCCCCGTGCAGGGGATGGTTGATGTTCGCCAACTGTATACCAGTAAGTTACTGTTCCTTTGCCGTTCCTTCCCCTCCCCCTGGCCCTGTTCCTGACTCCTGACTGCCCCTCTCCCCTAATTCAGGTTTCGTTGATCAACTTGGCGCCCTGCTTACTTTTGCCCAACCCGTCCCTAACGAACCCACCGTCATCCTTGCCCGTGTCGGAGTCTCTCTTATCTCTGCTGAACAAGCCTGCACAAACGCCGAGGAAGAAATTCCAGATTTTAATTTCGAAGGCGTCCAGAGCGACGCTCGTCAGGCTTGGAACGATGTTTTAGGAAGAATCCAAGTTGATACCACTGGAGTACCAAGAGAAACCGTGGAATTATTCTACTCTTCTGTGAGTACTATACCACCCCTCTTACGCCCTAACCTCGTGCTAATGTCGGTCTTTATACAGCTTTACAGGACGCATATCTCGCCCGCGGACTGTAAGGCGTTAGCTTTATTCTTCTTTCGTGATAGCGTTGACATTCGCGCTCAGACACGGGAGAGAACCCCAAGTGGAACTCTACGGAGCCCTACTTTGACTCCTTTTACTGCAACGTGGGTGCATCCTTCTCTCTATGCTTGATTGGTCCCTTATGCGGCAAACCAGTGGGATACGTACAGAACCCTTTACCCACTCATGTCCCTTCACGATCCAGTTACGTTTTCACGCATCGTGCGCGGTATGATTGACATCCAAAGGCACGAAGGTAATACCTGAGGCTTAGGCTTTTGGGGCTTAATTTGACCGTGTCAATTTGAAGGATGGTTGCCTGAGTGTCGTGGTGCGACTGCCATGCACTTTATCCAAGGAGGCAGCAGTAAGTTTTCGTGTCCCTCGGCCTCCATTAGCTATATTCAATCGATGCATTTCGCTCAGATGCCGATCCTATCCTTGGAGAATTTTTCGTCAAGTCAGTCATTTCTCCGATTGTGTATATACTCGGAATTGACACGTATATGGGATTTCTCAGGTTCAGCGAGCATGCTGCGGCTCTCAATGTATCTGCCTCTGATCTCTACACGGCTCTGCTAGCCGATGCCGAACTCCAGCCACCGAACTGGAATTTGCAAGGGAGACAAGCTGATGTGTGGAAACGCCTAAGTAAGGAATTCCTTGTCATCCCTAGTCACGCACTGACGCCGACGTCCCCATCTATACTCCACAACATGTGTTGTTTTGTGTGATGATCGCCTTCGAAAACGCAGACTTTATTCCTCATGACATGTTTGACCTGGGTGGCGCGAATTCCAAGCAAGTTTCACGCACTTTGGAGGTCAGTGTCCCCATCTTCAGCCCTTCGTTTGTGATTAACGAGGTAAACGACAGCATGCCTTCAACGATTTTACCATTTCCCAAGTAGCTAAAATATTAGGTAAGAAGGACGATGCCCGCAAGGTAAGAAGTGCTTTCGCTTCTCGCACCTACGATCGTTGAGATTTCTTGATGTTCACCCTCAGTATTCCCAACGCGCTGGAAATTTCGCGAACGTGTGGAATCCTAACATTACCGTCCCCGACGGACCGGCTTCTGTCGTAGGAATGATGCAGGTAAGTGGCAATTCTTGACGGCTGCTTGTCTACTTACCGACTTGTTGTGATCATGACTAATTGTGCGCCGTAGCCTCGATTCGCCAATGGTACCTTCAACTTTACAGATCCCCGCCATTGCAGTATCCACGATCCCGCGCAGGCTACGTGCTTCCTAAACGCGGCGAACAGGGATGGGTTTTACGAGGGTTCTCCGATCATTGTGAGTAGTTGATGGTGTCGCCATAGCACTAACCAACAACGCATCTTTCCTTTCAGTATTCTCAAGTATGTCTTTTCGTATCTCTAGATCTAGACGTCGTGTGACACAACTGCTGTAGTACGCCCCGCAAGATACGGCCAAGTTGATCGAATTGCAAGGTGGTATCCCCAATTTCATTTCACGCCTCAATTTTATTTTCGATCAGGTATGCTTGCGGAACCACCCTGTTAGCGAGGCCCGAGTTTAATGATTGGACAGGATTATTTCGAGTCTACGGATGAACCTTCACAGCAAATGCCGTTCATGTACCATTACGCCAACCGCCCTGGTTTAAGCACTCAAAGGTCACGGCAAGTAATCGCGCAGTTTTTCAACACTTCCACGAATGGGCTTCCTGGGAATGACGGTAAGCTGCGCGTCTCTCCGTCGTACCTCCCCTGACTAAGCAAATGCTTCTCATCGGCGTGTGACCTGAAAGATTCCGGTAAGGATTCCTTCACTTTCATCGTGCCTGCCAGCTATAATTGTTCTGCGTTGGTTAGGCGCGATGGGTAGCTATGTCAGCTTCTACTTGGCGGGCTTGTACCCCCTTCCAGCAACAAAACAGTTCCTTCTGTCTTCTCCTTTCTTCAAGCAAATTTCCTTTTTCAATCCGGTACTCCGTACCACTACGACGATTAGGTCGAAGGGCTTCAATGGAAATCCCATTGATGGGACGGGTGGCTCCGTCTTTGTCAAGGTAATTCGGTTTCACTGGTTGTCTTCCCGCGCCTTTCCATTGATCCTTTCGCGCAGAGTGTTACGATTGATGGAAAGCCTTCCAAGTCGAGCTGCTTCCTTGACTGGGATGTCTTCGTCAAGGGCTCTCTGGTGGAGTTAACGTTATCCAATGACATCAACGTCACTTGTGGGAACGGTAAAGCTGCTATACCACCATCCCTCTCGACCGGCGGCTATGATTAAGAACACATCGGACTTCATATATCTCACTTCTCCAGATTTCGACCCTCAATATCGATCATTCACAAACCCCCGTTAAGTCTATGTCATTGATAGCTAGCTTCTTGATATCAATGAACCTTGAACCGAATCACTGCTTCTGAGGCTCGAAGGTGTCGTTGACAACGCGATGCTCCCTGGGACTGCTCATTACTATTCGCCAACGCTGACATTCTGAAACTAGCTCGCATATTGATAGGTCGTTTCTACACTTCACGACGGGTAGAAAGGTCTCTCCAACCAACATGTCATCGGGTGCAATTGATTTGTTCCGGTATCATCGTTTTTCCAGTCAAACAGACCCTGTCAGCCCGGTGTGGCAGCCACGGGCCGCGGAGTATGAAAGGCGTTTACTCAACTCACTAGGGACTTACTTCCTCCTACGCTGAGCAACGGATTCCAGCCCGCGGTTGATTACGACGTCCGTGTGTTTTTTCCCCTACTTTTAGTGTCAATGTCGTGATTTTACCGATTCTCAGTCTTATCGATCTCCGCATCAGTTTATCGTGTTTCAATCGTTCCTGTAAAATTGGCCCCTTCTCTCGCGCCGTCCGTGTTGGCGGCCATAGGTCAGTAGCTGATAGCTGTGTATTTCATAGCTCAATCAGACTAATTCCGGTCTTCGCATGTGTTGTTCTAGGGTGGCTCCTTGCTGTTGGTTCCCAAAGGGGAACCGAGACAGAATTTGGACAGAATGTGTGAAGCATCCGTTGATCTAAAGGGCTACCTCCACTTTGAGACAACACCTCAGGGAGATCCGCAATTAGCACCGGCAATCTTCTCAGAGTTTCTCTTCAGTTCACAGATCTTTCGCCTTTCCACGAACTTGATACAAATTTTCCTTTTTCGGGATGCACTTGACCGAGGGCGTAAAAATGTTTGATACGATGCCTGTGCATCATGCCTCGCCCGTTAATTACACAGCTATGCGCTGCAGCACGACCTAGCCCAGGTTGTGATGATGAAGTCCTGTAAGTGAGGTCCTATCTTATTTTCTCTGGTGGCCAACCAAACTGCTGTCCCCCTAGTCCCCAGGAATCATCGTGGACCATATAAATTTTCCTCAAAAGTACAGGCTCAGGGCTTGTGCTGGCACATACACGACATTTTTATGTTTTAATTGTGCGATCCCACGTGGCGTATTACTTGGATTATCCTTCTGTTCGCCTCAAGGTCAGGTTGCAAGGTACGATAAATATATTACTACGTATGTAACCCATGCTCTAGTTTGTTCTCTCGCCCACTCGTTGCTCCCTCCGCTCAGCGACTCGTCATTCTCCACTCCGCTAACCCACAGATTGTGTACCTTTGCCAACTGTAGCCGCATTTCATTTGTCACAGCCACCTTGTGCCGAACCTGATGTTATTTTCGACGCCGCAGACCTCGGGCCTCAGCGACGGGCACTTGGACGGACGTAACTCGAACTTGACGGCTCCTAGCTCCGACTTGGAAACCAGCCGTAGTAATAATCTACCGGTCAATGAATCTCAATCGCCATCCAATTTCGCTCCTTTGCCTTCATCCTACCCTTCGAACCAACACCATCATTATCCCAGAGTACACAATAACTCTCAGTCTTCCACATTGACTCAAGGATCGCTGGTAGATGAGCGAGCAAACTACCCTCCAGGTCAACGACCCTTAAACCTTGGAGAGACCCCGGAGGCCTCCTCCTACCATCCATCGACCGTGCGCCCCGTACTCTCATTATTCCTATCCAACCTGATCAGTTCCCCTTCTCTCCATTTCTTCTAGGATGACAAAGCTTATCCCGGCATGAGTACCTATGACTGCGGCGGTAACTACATGCCGTTCTTGGATGTCTCGTACACCTACCGACCACTGCAGATGAGCACTATGCCACCGACTCTATTCCCACAAAGCTATACCGACAATCGGACGATAGATGGCCCTTCCGTGGCCACTACTGTACGTCTATCGCTGCGTGAGCTACCACTCTCTCCTTACACTTCATTTTCAGACTTTCCCCGTGGATCCTTACGAACACTCAGGCTACCTAATCCCCGAATCGCAATGTTCAGACCCATCTCTCGGATATCCCCAGACACGGCGGACACATCAAGTGGATGGATACCTTCACCAACCAATCCCTCGAGCTTCGCATCCCGGCTACTCCGCTCTGACTATGAACGTCCCCCAGGTCTCCGAAACGTTTGACCATGCCGATCACTTATCGAACTCGTACCTGACCAGTACTTCCCATCCGATAATCTCCCAACGTGAGATTGAAGACGCTCGCAGTCGACCAAGACGACTCAGTCCCTTACCTTATGCACGCAGGGTTAGCCCGTCATCATCCTACGAGTCTCAGGACTCTGAGACACTGAACGCTCCCATGCTTCAGGCCCATGTGATGGGTGTACCAATGCATCAAGATCCACTGGAGTATAAACTCCCAAGGCTGAGCAGCGTCAAGAAAAACTCGGACAAGAAACAAATCCTTGCTTGTCTCTTCTGTCGAGAACGCAAGATTGCTTGTGGTCGACCACCTGAGGGAAGCGAGGATCCAACATGCAAGTCAGTAGACCCTATTTGCTTACGATGACTGACGTTGACTGATCTTACTTTTTCCAGCCAATGTGCTCGCCGTGCACAACGATGTGAATACCCAACGGAGTCTCGGCGCGGTCTGCATCGGCGTGCGACCTACCGACACTTACGAACTCACTCTGCGAACGGGTTCACATAGTCAGAGCCTATGAAGGCTTTCCTTCAGCTGGGATGCGCTACCTTTGGGATTATCATGGCAGGTCTGTGGCTGAACGCTTGACCATTCCATACATCGAATAAACCATTTCTTGCTTTTTACTTTACCCCTTGTACTCATAATATGTACACCCGTTCTCTTATAGAGTTCTCTGTAATTTATTCATCTTCCCGTCGCGCAACTGCTGATTATGGGGACGATTGACGACTCTCAATCTATTAGGGATTCTCCTAAATATGCTCCTGTTTGCTAGGGAAGGAAACCCTGATAACGCCATGAGGAACTCTTCTTCTCCCACACCTAATATGAGTCACCTACCGAGTACTTATACCTTGACTGGGTCTTGAGCTCTGCTCGACCAGACCCCAATGACGGCCGAGGAAACAACTCCTCTGCTATCTGACGTTCCGCAGAGCCTCGATGACCACCTTCTCATATACTCTCGCTTCAGCCCATGGCGCAAACGAGGCATCTTGGTTCTCGTTTCACTAAGTGGCTTGATTCCCTGTAATAAGCATCTTCCGAATTCATCCTTTTCCCCCGAAGATCTGAAAATTTTGATAGTGTTTGCAAGCGGAACTTTTGTTCCTGCCATACCACAGATTGCTCGAGATCTGAACACCACCCCGGAAACGGTCAGGTCGGTCTCGATCTCACCATGTGCCTTTTGAGCCTCGACTGATGCTACAGAAACAAGCATGACAATCAGTCTTTCCATCCTCGGTGCGGCGCTCGGAAGTATGGCCATGGCCACCTACTCCGGTTACTGTCCGTCGTCGTATCTTTCTTGTTGGTCGCAGAGACCTCACTTACATGATCAACTTAGATGGCCGACGGCCAGTATACCTCATTGGCCTCCCTCTTTTCTGTATAGGATCATATCAGATTGCTGTCGCAACTCAGATATACACGCTCATGTTCTGGCGGTTCTTTCAGACTCTGGGCATCTCAAGTGGCATGTCAGTGGGCGGTGCGGTTATTGGGGACATCTACAGGCTTGAGGAAAGAGGTTTTGCTATGGGGATCTTTTTCAGCGTTTGTTTTCTCGGACATTCGACCCTTGAAGTTCACGCTCATTCATTTGCGATTTGCAGGCAAGTTTGCTTGGTCCAGCAATCGCTCCTGTGACCGGCGGTGAGTAGCGAAATGCACTGGTGCTTCATGATGATTTACCGTGATTTATAGGTATATCAGCTCATTACGCTTCTTGGCGCACTGTTCAATGGTGCTTCTTGTTCTATGGCCTCGCGTTATTCCTCGCCATTTTCCTTTGGTTACCGGAGACCAGTCATCCTGGCTCCCTTGGTATTGAGAAGGATCAGTCTTTAGAGGGAGCTAATGGCACAACGGAATCTTCTCAGCGGCATTATGCCTGGAAGTGGGTCTGGCTGAACCCGTTCCAATGTCTGCGGCTTCTGAAAAGCCCGAATTTGCTTCTAGTCGTAAGAAATCATTAATCATACCCGCGCCTCGTGTTTACACAATGACTAACTCGACTGTAGATTTTGGCGGGCACAACTTCCTTGTTCGCAGACTTCGGTGGGTCTTCTACCACGCCCCGAGTTCTGTGTACTCAATGTGATTACCAGTCCTTCTGGTCCCGATTGCTTATACCATCGTGAGTCCCAGATTTTGATACTCATTGTAACATAGCTGACATCATTGGCCGCTTCTTTACTTCAGGGAGCCAGGTACGGGATTACCAATGAAGCCGTCATCGGTGCCATCTTCATGCCCGCAGGCTTGGGTAACATGCGTGAGCCAGTCGTCATATTCCACCCGACCACTGATAAAACCAGTCAACTTGTCATGATTAGTGGGCGCCCCGCTCGCCGGCTACATATCTGACCAGAAAGTTATCCAATGGCGAGCGAAGCGTAATGGTGTTTGGTACCCCGAAGATCGACTTCGAGCTACCCTTTTCGGTGCAGGGTTCTGCGTGCCAGTATCCCTATTGATGGTCGGAGCTGCAGTGCAATGGATTGACGACCCCACCCTTGGTATTGGAACTTGCCTAGTGGCATTGTTCATCAATGGCATTGGGGTGTGTACTTGAACGTACGGATCGACTTCTTTGACTCAATCCAGTGAGCTAGGTTGATCTTGTGCTGAGCCCTATGGCGGCATACTTTGTAGATATCCTACACTCTCGAAGTGCGGAGGGCATGGCTGCGGGCGTGTGCGTTTTCGGTTTCGCGCCTTTGGGATCCTTCCTCCCCTGAACGCGTTTATAGGGGCTTCCGGGCTGTCTTCCTATCTGCCCTCACATCGAGCATCCTCCCGATGGTCAATACGTATGGTCAACTTGCAACAGACGCTATCACAGCCGTACTAGCTTGGATTGGCTATGCGTATGTCCTGTGCTCTGGAAATCTCCTCTAATGTCTCATCCACACCCATAGGCTGATCGTGGTCGTGATACGCAACGGGGATGCTATGCGCGCATGGAACAAGGAAGATATCGAGTATTCTGACACATTGGAGACCACATAGGCAATGATCTTGAAAGCCGAAAAGGGCGAGCCCGACATCAAACACGGGAAGCCTCGTAGATAGAAATTGAATTAGACGAACAATGCATCTTCCATGATAGCAACAAAGTACTTCAGCATCATATCATCTTTTGCGTTTTTTCGTGTTCGCCTCACTTCGCGTCTCTTTTTTCGCGGCAGGTTTCCCGTTATCATCGCCTGCGCCCGGTGTGATGCCCAAACCCACTTCCGTAACCATCTTGATGGCCCTCTCGACAGCTCCTCGCCTCACTTTCTCTGGTACCTTTTCCCAGTACACGGCTTCCCGCTTTCCTTCGATCTGTTCTACTTGCACGGCTTTGCTCCCATTTGCTGGCGTACCAGCGGCGTCAAGGCCATCCTGTTGGGTCAGGTCGTGTGCAGCAAAATAAGTTGCGAGTAAGCTTGTATGATGGGGGCTTGATAGGCGGAGGTAGCACTGTCCGACAAATCAATGAACACGGAGAAATCAAGATGCGAGGCTACGCTATGAGACACTTACGCTGTCCATTCCCTTGTTAAAATCAACATAGTCAATTCCATCCCCTGTTTTGGTTTGGAACGCCTGCGCGAAGAAATTTCGAAGCGTAGTCTTGTTTGTTCCCGGGTGGATGTTCTTGACAAAGACGAGGCAGTTCGCCGGGTAAGGGTCAGAGGGGTGGATAGAGGGAAGCGCCGAAGGGGAATGGGTTTCCGGAGGCTGATCGTCAGCATGGTTGAGAACGTCGGAGGTAAGTCCAGCAAGGGCATCGGAAGAGTCGCGATACACCTTGCGCTGAGCGACGGATTCATCGTTCATACGCTCGATCAACTCTTCTCGATAGGCCAGGTATTCACTCCTCATTTGCTCCCATCTTGCCTTCGAGATGGCGCGAAAGCCAAAAGCAGTAGCGTCCTTTGCTTCCTTCTCCAAGGCATCCAGGGTCTCCAGCGACCCCTGATCGCGATTCCACGGCCAACGTTCAAGCAAGGTGTCGACATCACGAGTCGATGTGAGGACCACGAATGCGAACCCTTTGCACTTTGTCGGACTAGGTGCTTCTGGAGGATCAGTGTGATGAGGCGGGAATGCGATAGACTGAACGCGAGTCATTGGGTAGTTCGTATCCGATGTGGGACCCAAAAGGGCGAGTATGAAGCGCAGCACAGAGGGTGCGCTTTTACAATGACTGGGTATTCTTTCCTTAGCGCAGATATCATCAGAATTTTGCGCAGCCTTAAGTAAACAATTCTTACCACATATACAGTCCTCCGGAGCCACTCTTCCCTCGAGCAGTCGAGCAGCGACCTTGGCAGAGTCCAGCTCAGCTCGTAACCACCCATATCATCTGACTCCGGTTCCTTTCCTTTCCATGACGCGTTCCAGACGGACTTCCCTGGTTCCGAGATGCAGACACGGATAGAAACGACGCTGTTTGCATGTTCGCGAAGAGCCTTGACAATGCTGGCTTCTGAGACTTTCAAAATGTCGTGTTCACGGCCNAAAAATCTGGGAACGGCGTAAGAGAAACTTCACAGGTACGTCTGAAATGAAAGCACGTTCGATTTGATTCACAGACGTGAAAGAGAGTCAGCACACTTACAAGCATTATTATTTAGGTAGCTCCTCAGGTTTATATCGGTATGAACCGCGTGGTCCGTTAGGGAAAGGTAGATCCATTGGCTGACGTCTTTCGCCGTCAAAGTCAATGAGGAAGATGCCTGCGTCGCCGGGGGTGGCTGATTCGCGTCCACTAGCTTTGATTGAGCTTTCTCAAGAATTTTTGGACGCGATGTCGCTGTTGCAGTCGTCCCGGACCGTTTTCGAACGCTGCGAGGCAGGAAAGTAAAAGGCGGAGAAGGCATTTGCTCAGGGCGCTTATTTGGGTCATAAAAATTATTGATTGTGAGAAAGTATATTCTCACGATCAATAAATTGCTACCCTACTTGCAACGAACATACGAGCTGCTTAAGAAATTGACCGGGTGTCACCGTTACTAAGAGTCGGTATGCTGAGAATTTGCTGAGAATGATAGTAATTGAGCGTGACGTCTGAGGTCGTCCTCTAACTAGTCAACTGATCTGTAGTCGACTGTTAGATCAGCTTATAAGTAGCCAGATGTTGGTAGAGGACACGTTCATTAGATGGTCAAGTCCAGCATACTGTGGATAGTTCTTTCCGAAAACGAGGATTCTGGTGAGTTTGCGATCCATGTAGTCGGGAAGGGCGAAGTCCACTGAAGCATTATCAGGGGTTCACGGTTTCGAACAGGGAATATCAAGGAGCGTCTCCTATCTTCACAAGAGCCCAGCAGGCGGAAGGACAATGGAGTCTTTTGCTTCCTCGTCACTCTGTTCAGCCCAAGCATCCTAGTTAGTTCGTACGCGATGTCATTTTAAGTCGACTCCAACTGGGTACATGGATCGTGACCTCGCAATCAGCCCTCAGATATTACAGTACGTCCACCAAGGGTCCCAGTCCGAGAATATACACTGCTCACGCTCAAACTCGTGCCCACTTGAGACTTCATCAAGAGTATGACGAAAGAACATTGGACGCCGATCTATCGGATCGAAGACAACGAAGTCAATGGTTCGCAGCTTTGGTAAGTGTTTCAAGGCAGCTACCCCCTCGAGTCGGTGATGGAGTGCAGTCTCTTGTGTGCCATTATCGAGCACGCAAGATAAGTATTCGATGTTGTTCATGGCATAGGGTAGGAGGCGAGAAAGGGTCGTTGCAATTGATTCTTCAGGGGCCTAGGGAAAGGCAAATTAGGGAGTAAAAGTCACAACGCAACATTGACGCCTTACATCACCGCGGTACGTTTTGAGTTGAAGGTACTTTGTCTGAGGAAAGTGAGCAAGAGCCAAAACGTTGGAGACATTGAATGAAAGCATCGTCACGGTATGAAAATATGGGTTGGGAAGATACGGCGAATATCCCACGCGCCAACTAGGAAGTAGTTCAAGGGTCTCAACGTTACGTCCAGGGAGAATAGAGGCCGCAGCATCGGGGAAGGTGATGAGCGAGGTAAGACGAGGTAAGGCCTCATGAGACAGTGGATGCATAAGGAGATAGTGGGAGATGGGGGAGGAGGAGAGGTAGAGGTGAGTCAATGACGGCTGCGCCTCTAGAACTCGAACGAAGCCAGGTCTGTCGTGAACGTGCATACGGAACCATATAAGATGCGTGAGTCGCAGGGACACGAAGGCGGGCTCCCAGCTAACGAGCGACGGTTCCTCGACCTCCCCGGCACCCATAGTCCCGTATAGTGCTAGGCGTTGAAGGTTCACGAGGGACTTTAGGCAGCCACGGATAGCTGGGGTCCCAAGAGTTCTCAAGGATTGAACCTGCGGTGCAACGCGCGGATGATTTGCTATCGTATCTGCAAATGCATGTGTCCGAGTGGCCTGATTGTCTTGGTTGGGATCACTGCAAAGCACGATATTCCGGTACAGTGATGGTTCAGCCAAGTCATAGAGTCCGCGTGAGGTGAGCATAAGTGCTTGAAGGCTCGCAGTATCGTGGACGAGTCGGAAAATGATCAACAATATTTCATTGGGGATGCCGCGGGACTCCATTGAGAGGTGTTTCTACTCTATAGAGTGGATTTCGTTTATTCAACACTCAGCTGAAGATAGAAATCTGCGAAGCACTCACAAAGCTGTTATCAAGATGGTGGTTTGGAGTTGGAAATTTTAGAGTTGCTCGAATATTTATAGAGTCGAAGCATAAGTTGGACTGGAGTGATCGTGGGATACAAAGCTCTGAGCAGTATGAAGAAAGGAGGGATAGGAGACCACTAGTGACATTGGCGGAAGCGAAGTGAGTTACACTTCTTTCGTAGGAGGGCTCGGGAAATCTCGCTTTGTACGCTCAGGCAGCCAGTCGCGTAACTCGCGCTGGTGTTGATTATTACGTTCGGGTTTTTGCATTCTACACAAAACTCACATCGGTCGAAGCGACTATTTAGTGGTCGAGATGGATCAAATTGAGGAAAAGGAATGGGCCTCGAAGGTATTTATTGGAAACACTGGATGTGTAATGTTATGTAGCTACGCCAAAGATGAGTGGTGATGGCGGGATAGTTTGAGCCTCTTCGACAAGCCCATTGCAGGCCGAGAAGAGGATCCCTCTTCAAATCGCTGTTCATCCTCCTCTTCTGGATTGGCAGGCTCGACTTCTTCGATTGTTCGTTTGCGAGCGGAGAATTGGTTTCTCGACGCGGCCTTGAGCTGTTCTATTAACAAATCTCTTTCGGCTGAGGTCATTGTGAGTGAGTGAGCCGGAACGAAGGTTTTGCCTTTTTTTATCTTGCTGCTTCCGGACAAAGTCAACGGAGGCGCCATCGTTTTCCCATTCAGTTGAAAGGGCGTGCTTGAAAAAGTTGACAAAAGGAGCATGAGGCCCTTTATCGGGTTTGCATTTTTTGGTAGTCTTGGGGTCAGGAACGGGGGGGGTCCTCGTTTTCGTTATCGGAATCATCAATGTCGGAAATTTGGAAGGCGTCTGTCGCCTGGGCGACTTTCCCGCGCTTGCGGTTCTTCTTCCTCTCGGCTGCAATCCTGCGAGTCTCTTCCAAGAACATGTCGCCGAGACGTTTACGCCAGTCAAAGATGAGTCCGTCCAAGGCTCCACAAGAAAATTCGAAAGGGGATCCATCCAAGGTTCCGGAGCTTATGAGCACGGTTTTATTGGATCCACCAGTCAAATCTTCACCGTCTAAAAAACACTCCTCGAATAGCTTCTTCACGATGTTGCAGAGGTCGTCGAAGCGGTTGTGAGGTGTGTATCTGACGGCAAAATATAGGATCACCCAGAAGAAGGATTCAATGTCATCGTGAACAGAGTGCAGGTTATGAGGTTGGTTTGATAATTTGACAGACATGAATGCCCACGTCCCCTGATGAAGTGATCAGATGGCGAGAAGAAACAAAGCAAAGGAAATCTCGCACCGTGCGTTCAGGAGTGCGTCCAGGGCCCACAAGCTTAGCGACCTCTTTCGCGAGATCCCAGTCAATGAGAAGGCCACTCCCATCAGGGAGGATCAGGATGTTCCCTGAGCTGATGTCGCGATGGAGAATCCCACAGATGTTGTAAACGTCCCTGTGGGCTGAGAAACAATGAGAATTGGGCAGGAGCTAGAGGGGATATAATTTACCTTGGAATGCATGATAGATCGCGTAAATCATGGACTTTGATGATGTGAACGGTGAGAGAGGCCTTCCAAGCTCAATGACAACGAGCCTGGTGAGTACCCTTGAGACGAGCTTGTCTCCTCGATACCCCCATTTCTCCTTCGCGACTTGATCCGTGAGGGTCTTGTGATTGCTGAAGTCTCCTCCGCACAAAAGCGTCGGGACGTGCTTAATCTTGGCCTTGTTGAGTGTCTTGAGTGTTCCCACCTCTGGATTAACAGTGATTGCACGCCATTGCTCTTTCAGAAACATGGGCTTAGATGGTTCCTGGCCCTCCTTGACTTCAATCGCTGCGTATCCGCGGGTGCCACGGCCGAAGGGGGAGAGAGGGTCGATGATGGCGCCCCAAACCAGGAAGCTTCGTATCGCGTCGTCGCCCGCTTTAACGTCCGCATCAGGGTCCGGGACCTGGATCTTGAGAACATCCCGAGGCTTCGAAGGAGCCCAGTCCTTCAGGAGCCTTCTGGCGAGCTTGGTCTCCTCATCAGTGGCCAGCGACACAGTCGGATCGTGACCACGTTCCACATCATCGAGTTGCGTATAACGCCACAAGAACGTGATGAGACTAGTGCAGTCTTCTGTGTACTTCAACCGCTCCGTCACAATCACACCAGAGCGATCCCAGCGCAGGATGCGGACGAAAGGATGGAAGAAATAGAGCATGTAAAGGTGCGTACGATGTTGATGGGAATATATCTCGCTCGCGTACATCGCAAGCTGGCCACGCATGAGGTCGCCTGTGGTCGTTTCAAACCGGTAGGCATGGTCGATATTGACGTCCGGGTGATTTCCAAAAATATCGTTGAAGGTGTTCGCCCTCTTGACATTTAGTTCGAGCTCCATATCCATGATCGATTTGTTGTTTCGGTTGTGAGGATCAAATTTGGCGGTTTCGACGAGGCACAGGTCGACTCTGGTTGATTCCTTCGAGGTGCGGTCCTTGTGTTTCGACGTATTGATAAGCTTCCAGCCATCAAACAGAGGGGGATCTTCGTTTGTCCCGTTGATGAGGTTGCACTGAGAAAACGCAGGCTTAGGCTACCTTCCTCCGTTAGTTAGAAGAGAAGTGCTACTTACAAGGTGTTTCGAGAGGTCCTCCTCGTTCTTCACGTTTTTGTCCTTGAAGTAGTCCTTGCGATCGACTTTCGGCATTTGTTTCTTCGGTGCTGGAATACAGTCCTCGAAGAACTCGGAGGCAGGGCACGGTCCAGCCAAGTATTCAATGGTTTCATCGGCCATGAGTCTCTTCCTGTGGTCGGCGTTGAGATCGTATTCTGAAGTTCTTAAACTGGCGGACAATGGATGAACTTGCCACAAAGAGACCGTGGTCGTAGTTCGGAGGCAAGAGTGATCGAACACTGCCTTCCTAATTGGGACACAGTTTGACTCGACCCATCATGTGATCGTGTCACCCCTAATTCAGTTCGAGCTGTCCTACGCGTTTGCTTTTACCAGGTTAGTTATCATCAGTTCTTTCTACTCGCAATCTATTACAACATAGTTAGATACCTTCTCATATCCATGACATCGAAGCTAAACCATCTCGACGCTGGGCGGATGAAGCATTGTCATTGGGCAAGGCCACGAAATTCCGAGTCTGCTTGCGTCAAGGCCACCCGATGTTACAGTGTTTCCACCAAGGGTCCCAGTCCGTGTAAGTCCCTTGTCCGCGCCTAACCTTTGTCACACTCTTTACCTCACCAAAACTATGCCGAAAGAAGTCCAAATGCCCATCATTCACTCCTGGAATGACAAAGTCTACAGTGCGTAGCTTCGGCAGATGCTTCAGTGCATCAATACCCTCCAGCTGGCAGGATAAATCGGTCTGTGACTCGGGCAGGTCCATTGCCCAGGATATGTACTCTACGTTCGTCATGGCGCGTCGACGGAGCCGAGGGAGCATCGATTCGATCGATCCACCGGTCATAACCTAGGTATTTGTGTGTCAGATGATGAGATCGAATAAAATCCGACAATGAGTAGTTACATGGGTTGCCATAACTTCGAGGTACTTTGTCTGCGGGAAGTGATCAATGCAAGCAGTACCGAGGATATCACATGAAAGTGTCGTCACTGTATCAAAATGTGGCGAGTCCTGGGGGAAATGATACGACGTAAGAAGCAGTTCAACATTTCTAACGTTGCGTCCGGGGAGGATTGAAATCGCTGTCTTGGGGAAGCAGACAAGAGAACTGAGGCAAGGTAAGGCAACGGGGGGGTAGTGGATGCATCTTCACGTCTTTGTCAAACTTGGAGCATGATACGTGTAGGTGGACTAACGATGTCTGCACTTCCAAGAATCGAACAAATGCCGGCAAGACAATCCCGGGTGCGTTGGTCATTGAAAGCCCTCAGAGATTGAACCTGCGATGCAAGCCGGGGTTGATTCACTGTCATATCTGCAAAGCGAGGACCGCGATTAGTCTGATAGTCCTCGATGGGGTCGCCTAGCACGACGTTTCGGTACAAGAGCGGTTCTGCCAGGTCACGGAACCTGTGCGAGGCGAGTACGAATGCTCGAAGCGTTATTAGCATCGGGGACGAGCTGTAAGATCGCTGAGAATATTTCGTTTGGCAGATTGCGTGCGTCCATGCTAAGCGGGTTGATAAATTCTCAACTGGTGCTAGACACCTATGCACCACTTACCTCACGACTGAGATGGACGTTTGGGTTTGGGACGGTGCAAGCTGTTTATGGGAATGAGAAAGAAAGAGTCCGAGGCTCGCAGCTGACTGTGCGAAACAGAGATCGGTCTACATACTCAGCTAGTGGATGACAATGTCTGCCTGTACGATGACCCCACTTCCGACTTTATACTCAACATCAAACCTCCGCTTCTTCTTATTCGTCACGCTCGACCTTGTCTGATGCTTCTCCCTTGCATACGAGCGATTTGTGCAACCCTTCGGCGCAGTGTCAGGGTAATACTCTCTGTTGATCGCTGATGCTGTTTCCCCAGGTTTCAAGTCTGTAACGACATCGCACCAAGGACGATCGCGCCCGTCATGAGCACCGAATACGAATACAGCTTCTTCGCCCCCAGCGTCGACTTTGATAGCACCAGATGTGTCATATCCGATTGTCAGAACATATTCCCCGTTTTTGTACTCCCAGATGCCGGCGTGATGGACCGAAGTCTCGACGACTTTGAACCAAGCGTTTGTGTTGGTCTGGTAGATGCGCACAGTGATTTGGGTGGCCATTGCTGCGATAATCTATGCGAGAGTCATGGTGAGCAAACGTGGAGAGTATGAGGACATGTCTTCACTTACTCAGGAAAAGACGAAGGAACTGAAGAGACATACTCTGGTATTGCACTCGCCTTTATGGAGAGTGCCATATGACAGAAACACCAGCACGATGTCACAGCACGAGAAAGTGTCCCTGAAAATCAAGTGTACGGCGATGTTCCTCAGCCGGCACAGCTTCACGGGCTCAGGCTCTTCCCACCGAGAATCGCGGATATGAGAGGGCGCCAAGGTGCTGCACATGCCCAAGTCATCGATGGCGACTCCACACTTTTGACAGGGTCCAAGGTAAAGCAAGTTGAATATCAGATTTAACGATCAGACATCCACGAAGAACGTGGTTGCGTTCGATACTTTTGAATCAAGCTTGGACGGGTTGGAGTGGACCGTGGTAAGTAACTTCAATGGGTGGCGGTTGACACTTGTGATAGCGAAAGGGAGGGAAATGTGGCCAAAGTGTCGAGCTGATGTCAGCACCAGAGACTGCGACAAGGCCATCGCGGCACAGTCGTCTTGTCTTCTTGGAAGCGCGAGGAGAAGTTGAGGTAGAGTCCACAGCCACTACGGGCGCTAGTGATGACTCAGCAGGCGCTCAAGCGTCAAGCTAAAAATAAACTGTCCTTCATTCTGAGGCTATTCTCATCCGGATTGAAACTCTAACAATTTTGCTTCCGCCGTTCCGAGCCTATCAATCTGAATGATACTTCATCAACATGACTTCCCTGCGCGACACACTGTTAAATGATACCCTTCGAGGTTATCCCCAAGGCCCTCCTCTCGATTCGTGGAATCCTTCGAATCGGCCCTCACTACGACTCATCCTCCATCATATAATGATACTTTCTACCTCATTTAAGGGATCTCGGACCTGCTTTCTAGATGTGACTGCTGTACTCTTCTTCCCAGTTGATCAAGGCGACGTTTACCACCAGGTACCCATGGGGTGTCCTGTGTCCTCCCCTGCTTTTTGGGGGTATCGCACCCACTTGTCGAGGTGTCTCAGGTGCGACGGTGAATCTTTGCAACCGGTGCGGGAGCGCTGATCAGTCCGTTGCAGTCGCGATATGTCTTGACGACTGGTCGTAACGTTGTTTCAGGCTATTCAAAACGATAGCGTCTCTGGATAAGAGAGTCGAAATATCATAACTCATGAATTTTGGACCGTTCCAACACCTTTGCTTTGACTTTTGCACCAACTCAGCACAAATCATGCCTATGTTCCGTCACCTCTATATTCTACAACCTCGAGGTCTTATGTACGTGTTGAGCTGATCTGGAACCGTCTATTGATTCTGAAAGATATATCTAGCTCCCCTTCTTTCACCGTTGGATTCATGTTAGGTCTTTTTCTTCATGGTATAAGCCCGCCATTGACAGCTCATATCTCGATATCCTAACCATTGCTGGGTATGATAGGTCCTCCTCAACCAGGTCGCGTAATTTGCTCCCTTCCATCCGGACACTCCCGCGTCTCATTACGTTTTCACTGTGCACAGTTTGTTTTCTACTTTTATCACGTCAAGCGGAGCACTTTTAAGAGGTATGTCGTCTTCTTTACGTTGACTCTGGGACTAAAGCTCAGGTACTAGCGACGAGATGTGGATCCGCCTATTGGTATTTGTGTCTTCCTGTCTCACCGTACACCTACTCTAGTCTGAGAAGCCATAGGTTATTTATATATTCATACTTGAAATCATCTCGACACCATACTACACACGTTTCGTCTGGGATGCTTTTGTTGCTCAACGCCCGATAGGCTCCCTATCTTCAGCTCAAGTTTTGATTCCCGTCGATGGTCAGTGTCCCATCAATTTTGTAAACCTCCTTTGACATGCTCTTGTTCGGTGACATAGGTCTCAAGTTCGGTGCGCCTTCGTTTCGTCAAGCTTCAAGCTTCTGAATACCTTCCTCATCAGATCGATTTTCCTTCAGAAGTTTTACTTACGGTCCGTGACCTTGAGCCTCGTGGGCACCATCTGTCCATGGCCGCTTTGCGAATCTCATTCTTTCTCAGGTCCTACTCTCAACACCGGTGACATCATCTCTCGCGTGGAGACTGCGCGCTCTTCAAGGGTCTCGACGTCTGGTATTCCTGGTGTTCGGCTTGGTAGCCATTTCTTTCGGTGGGTCTACTTCCATTGCGTAGACATCTTCCGCGTCTTAACGCTCCTGCCAGTGTCAGGACTTATTACAAGTATCGTCGTACCTCGAGGTCTTCTGATCAATACAGCCGTTTCGCGTATCCGATCGGACCACCTTCCTGGTGACCCCTTTATGTGGTTTATCATACCGACTTTTGTATGGCATGCTTCTTCTGCGATGGCGGATGTCCTCGTCAGCTGTGGCCTTGCTTTTACACTTGTACGTCGCCTCTACTTTGTTGGATGTCTCAGCAGTCGCCTAGGGATATTTACCGTCCTTCCCTCAGATTCGCCGTCGCACGGGTTTGCCATCGACGGACTCTCTTATCAGAAATATCATCAGGCGTACGCTCTCCGTCGAATTCACCATCCTGAAGTTAATCGCCGCTTTTGACAGTGGTCATAGAAACGGGGATACTCATAACCGTTTGCAACGTTACGCAACTCGTCTTGTTCGCCATTTACGCGGTAAGGTCATTCTAACTCTCCATGTCCCCGACCAAAGTCTAATTCCTAATCTCATCATTAAGAAACGCAAGTCTGGCGAACCGAGCTATCTATTAGCTGACTTCGTGCTCGCCAAGCTCTACTCGAATACATTCCTGGTGACGATGAACGCTCGTGTTCGTTGGCGACGGGAACAGGCAGAGTTCCAGGACGAAAGGCTAGCCCTCCCCGAAATCTCTGCTCCGCGATCCCCGCCCTTGGAAAGGGATATCACTTCATACCGACAACCAGATGGCTCGCATCATTCCATTGCGTAGAATGGCGATCGTCGACAACGCAGGGCATAGAACAAAGAGTGATTGCGACAATCACGCTCGTTGCCAGAAGCTGATGGATGAAGTCCGTTCTGGTGGTCGATAGGTTGACCGTGTGGAAGATTCTTCACCCGGTCAATAAATGTCTAACCACCGATATCATCCTACGACTGTCCCTCAGCCAATGGTTCAATGCCTGCCCCCAAGTCATCATCAACCCCGCGAGATTCCCACCAGAAGTTCCAAGGAGACGACGCAGGAACGTCTGCCAGTCGGAGAGGGCTGATCGGCGTCGTCGAGTCGCGTTCATATTGATAGCGATAGCAATGTCCCGGCTGCTGTGGCTGTAATGTATCATAAAATACCGTATCAAGCTTGGAAATTCGGGGAAACATCGTTTTGTATGCATTGGCGTCAACGGGTTTGGAAAATCGGTGGGTCTCCAAATATGCCAAGTATGAATTTGAAGTGACCAAAGACACGAAGGTGAGGTGGTTGTTCGTGATAGAATGGAGTTGACGAGCAAGATCTGTAACCTGCATCGGGAACTAAAAGTGGGAAAGGAGATGAGACTAGGCTGTGGCTATAAGAGTCACAAGAGTAGCGCACCTCGCGTATTTCTAAGAATTGGAGCTCGGGGAAGTGGTTAACCCAGGAGACATTTGAGAGGGGGCAGGAGAACGTCTTGACGCTAGGTAGTGATTTTCCACGTAGATAAAAGAGACCAGGGTTGTAAGCATAAAGTTGGAGATGTCGAATGGACCTCCCAACAAGGAAGGGTACCGCGAGTTCGTCAAGAGTCGTCAAAGACTGGAGCGACATGAGAGAGATGGAAGGTACGGTGAGTATCTTGCGTTTGTGGATTCCGACCACATCGTACGCCACCAAAGTAAGGTGTTGAAGCGAATGCTGCGCTTCCAAAAAGTAGACGAACCCTTCGGGGTCTTCAACTGGACGCCACCAATTGAGGTGGGTGAGATTGGTGAGGGAAGCAAGTGCTGGGCAATACGCGGGGTCATCTAGACCTCTATTGGGCAGAGTTGAGTAGTGGAGGCAACGAAGGTTGACGAAGAGTGGTAGAATAGTGGCCAATCTCCAGAAAAAAGGCACTCGCAGTGTCCGTATGTGGGCAGCACGAGCAGAGTTTTCGGAGACACTTTCAATGAGCCTTTCTGTGCGATGGTCGTCGGTGTCTTCTGTTTGGTTGAGTTGAACAGTGTGATAGAGGTAGGGCTCCGCGATGATATTCATACGGTGGGAGGTCAAGCACAGGCTGTGAAAGCTTCCTGCATCTTCTCCGATGAATTCGAAGATTTGTTCCCAGAGTTCATTTGGCAGCGAGGGTGCCGCCCTTGAAAATTCCTGGAGAGCAAACGATGATCGATGAGACGTTAGCGTGACTTCCGATTTGACCAAAATAAAAGTTGGATGAACATCGCACTGTTGCAGTGGTAGCGGCCTTTGGTCGTTTCAAAACAGAAAACCGAGAGTTCTTCCAAAAGCCCTTCTCCCAGATTTTCGTCATGGATTTCAGCGTTGGCTGGTACCAACAGCAGTTGTACTCGAGCCTTGAAGCTTGAAAGTTGAGGTGGTGACTCAGAAACGGAATGAGTCGATCACATGATTGGGTTGAGCCTGCCGATCCAAAGGAAGACTAAGAAGTAGAGAAACTATCGTGCCGCAGCGAATAAGCTTTTAGCGTACTCTAGTTACATTGTAGTATGACAATTTCGTCCTTATGGTAAGGGATCGTTCACCATTACTGTGCGCCAATAGCTAAGAGTAAATCATCATCAAGACCGCGCGATTCCCACCATCNGGGACCAAACAGTGGGTGCCGGAATATCAGCGAGTCGAAGAGGACCACTAGGTATCAATGAACCCTGGTCAAAGAAGAAACGAAAGCAAGGCCGTGGGGTTTGCCACCGGAAACTGTCGTAAAATACGGCA